>JALRMF010000247.1:0-72896 GCA_026120015.1 Dendrostoma leiphaemia | reverse complement strand
ATAATATTAAAATACTTTTTTATTATAGTAATTTAATTAAATTAAAGGTTGCTATTTATTTTAACGTTTTTTTAAACTAAGTTAAATATTCTTTTAAATATAATAATAAACTTTAAATCTAAAACTATAAAACTAAGCTAAAACTTAATAATAAATAAGCTAATTAACTAATTTTATATATATGCCTTAGCAAATAGCATTGTTTTTTTTAGAAGCTTGCCTAGCGATCTTTTTTAATTCTTAGTATAGCTTTTAGCTACTATATAATTTAATCTACTTTTTAACATTTTAGCTATTAATAATATATTGCTTAAAAGAAGCCTGCCCTTACTTTAGCATATAAAGAAGTATAATTGCAATGGGCTTTTAAGCACATTAATTAAACTTTAAATTAATAAGCATATGTTTTTTAAACTAATAAGACTTAGGTAACTAAAGGTTTTTATTAAAAGATTTAAGTAACTTACTTACTAAAAGAGATTTATTATAACGATTGCCTTGTAAAAAAGTAGCAAAAAAAAAGTAGTTAAATGTTTTAAAGATGTTTTTTTAGTGTTTTAATTAATAGTTTTCTTAAGAGATTATATTTTTTTTAGAAAAAAGATTAAAAGACTATTATAAAAAAAATATATTGTTAATATACTATTTCTTTAATCTTTAGCTAGATTAAATAAGTATAATAATATTTCTACTCTTATTATAATAAAAACGTTAACTTAGTCTTTATACAAAATAGCGCTAGTAGCTATAGTGCTTAAGAAACTTTTAAGAATTTAGTTAAATAAGGTATTAATGTAATTTATTAGCTAGCTTTTTCACTAGATTTAAATCTTATAAAAACAGTTTAGTGTTAGATAAAAAACTATATAAAAGATAAGTATAGCTATATAGAAAAGCTATTATATAATTTACTTTGATAGATAGTTAAAGAGGCTTAAGAAGCTATTAATAAAGAAGATTTAAAAAACTTGTTAGCTATAATGCTACAACGTTGTTAAGATGTAATTAATGCAGAAGAGAGGGCAACAAAGTGGTAAAAATGTCAAGGTTAAAATAAGCATCTTGGTTATTACTAGATTCGTACTAGTGGGTAGATGTAGATGTGGGGGGGAACATGACAAGGTTGTTTTATTTGCCCATCAGACGTAGTAAGCAGCAGACTAGGAAGATGGGGCTCCAAGCACACCTGGCACACCTGGCACACCCTTTTCGCCGTGCCAGCAGGGTCCCCCATCTGAGCGACATGAGCGTCCATCGCTGCGCTACGGACTCCCGGTGCCAGTTGTAATGGCTCGCAGTCAGGACAGGGCTCAATAAACAACCTTGTCTGGCTGCCATCCGCTCTGCCCATTGCAGAGCAAGCGCCTGACTGCGAGGTCGACTGGGCCGCTGTGGTCCTCCTGCTGGGCCCTTCAACCGATCCGGCACCTCTCTCTGCCGGCCGCCACCTTTACAATGGCAGTCTCGCAGTTCCCAGTCTGTCTGGGTGAGGGCTAGGGCGAGGACGAGGGCGAGCTGGGGCACTTGGGGCATGGGGCAAGGGTTCAATAAATCTGGCCGGGTGTGGGCCATCCTTGGCCTGTCGCTCGCTAATGCCACCCTCGCTCTCCAGAGTTTGCTGGACAAGGACGCATCGAGACGGGAGGCGTGCGTGATGGCCGCGCCTTTGGGTTCGATAGGAGCCGTCGCCTTGGCTCAGCTCCCTTGCGACGCATACCTACACTCCCAATCAACATGGACTCCCTGCTATGGGTACTGTCACTGGTCGCTGCCCGCGGCCCAAGTGCCTCTGGCCCTGACGAGCCCCGTCGCCCCGGGCAGGCCAGGCCAGGCCAGACCAAATTGATCAAGAAGCCCTCGTTCCCCACTCCACCATGTCCGTCGCATCGCACCTCAGCAGCCATCTGCGCGCTCCATCGTCCTGTCTTCATTACTCAACCTCGACGTGCCGATGACTACCCCGTGATCCCGAGTCTAGTTGCATCGAGTCTTCCGTTCTGTCCAGAAGTCAAATCTTGCACACACTCCGAGAGCAAGGTTTCGTCCATTGTGCCTATTCATCTAACAACCTCCAGGGCTTTGGACCCCGGACTCGATATATTCGTTTAGGGTATCGGCTTATTGTGCCTCCTGATCCAGCTCACACACGACTCGCTGTCAGCACTACCGACACTCCTGGCCCGGTTACGACTTATTAGTTGACGTCCACCAGATAATATACCCAGCACGACTAACGACCCCCCTCCCTTCCTCAGCGCCATATCTATCCTCTTGTCCCACCAACTCGGTCCGTCCTTTCGAACTCTGCTGCTATTGTTACGCGCCGGTTCTGTGAATTGACTGACCGCTCCGTCAGCAGGCTTCAAGGCCCCGTGTTTTCACAGCCAGCACCTCCGATGCCCCCGCTGCCCATTCTTGAGTACCCGAGAACGGAATTTGGCACACAACATTAGGCCAGTTCGTTGAACATATTGGGCTCGGTCCGATCTCATCCTGCCTCTTCCGAAGGCGGCTTACTTGGACATCAGATTATTCCTTGCTCACACCCGTGGATCTGGTCGCACCCGCCTTCTCGTCATACCACACATGAGGAACATCCACAACAAGTCTGGGGGTCTGGGCCGGATTGGGATCTGACAAAGGCTGTGGGTTGCTCTTTACGGCGAGCCTTGGTGTGCGCCAGGACACTGTACCTCGCGCAAGGGTTGTGAAAGTTGTGTGTCCACAGCGACCGCACACCTTCAACTGACGACGCAGGATACGTCTGTCAAGTTTCCGGACAGAGACGGCCCAGCCAACGTCGACTGAACCGAAAACCGGATTGCGTCCGTGTTTGTGTACCGGAAGGCGAGTGGTCAAAGACAGCTTTGGCACTACACCGCAACAAGATTTGACACTTGCCGGTCATTTCATCGTCCTACAAAGCTACATGCCACACCGCAGCGAGGAGACACAATTTGTCTGACGGGACGTCAGGAGACAGGTTTTAATTGCACACAGCAACAACAAAAAAGATCGACAGCATCACTGCACCAGTCACGACACTAGACCACTAGGGTTGCCCCATCTAAGTAATCCAGCCGCCCTAACGATACTGCCATTGCCCTCGCCAACCTGCCCCCAAGAACTTGTCACTCACTCGTCTCGGCAGACCAAAGCAGTGCAGGACGAGGCCGAGACCATCACAGGACGGGAATGTTCCAACCTCAGCCCACGCCGTTCTCCACCTTCTTTCCTGCATATCTGCAACCCACAGCCGAGGACCTTGGCTCTCAGCCTCAGCTTCGACAGCAATCTCAGCCACAACGCCGAGATGATGGGTTGCCGGTGCAGGAGGGGCAGGTAGGAGATCATCCGTATAACCAGAACCACGGCGGCTTCAGCAATTATCACCAGCCAAACTCACCTTTTGCGTCTGCTTCCCCAGTTTCACTTGCAGATGCAGGCGCAGGCGGACGGGGTGTTGGTGGGCCTGGACTGCGGGTGCATCCTGGGGCCATCAACCCCTATCCTGGCCCTGCTCCCGGCCGCGGACCGGGGTCTGCCTCGGCCGTCTGTAGCGGACCACTTGCTGGCCCCAGTGGGCTGTCTGGGCTTGGCCAGAGCCACGGGCAGGGACATGGCGGGGCCTGTGGGGCAGGCGATGCAGGAGCGGCAGGGCCTGCAGGGGCCAGCGTCCCCATCCCACTTTGCCCGCCCAACGCAACTGCCCCGCTATCGACCGCCTTTCCGCTTCACGGCGCCATTCCTCATCCTCAACTCGAGCCAGCTGCCACTGCAACCCCCGATCTCTTTGACCACCACCATCGCCACCTCGACCTTTCAAACAATCTGCATCCCACGTCGCAACGACGGTTCTCCCCCAGATCTCGTCCTGCGACCACGTACACTAAGATGGAGGCCAACCAGAGCCTCCAGGACGACCTCGCCGCCCAGGAGGCTGCTGCTCGAACATGGCAGCCCAAGCTGGAGGTGCGCACCCATACCGTCTCTCCCATGGAGGCCGGCCCCGTTCGTTCATCCAGCTCAGACGCTAGTAAGCTGACCAACACTCGAGAATCACAGGGACCCCGAGTGGGCGACAAGACTCCCATTGACGCCATCACCGCCGAGTACGCAAAGGCGGATCCTGTCTACGTGGCCAAGACTATGGTAAGCTTATTGATCTTGCTCGCGTCGTCTGTGCTGTTCATGCTGCATTCTCTTTCCCTCGGCCGGACCTTTTCCGTCCAGTCGAAACGGACTAGTGCTGATTGACTTGACAGGCGCTGCCACAAACCTACACACACTACAGGCCTGTCAAGGGCGACGGCAATTGTGGATGGCGAGGTAAGCAACACCCCTGGCCCCAGATCGGTTTGCGTAACCTATTCCAGGGTCGTGCCGGGGTCGATCCGTCGATCCACGCACGAGTCTAGTGGCTTGAAAATGAATCGGCAACAGGCTCGACCTCGGGCACATTGTCCAGGGTAATAAAAGTGTCCATGACTGACTGGCCTTTAGCTATTGGATTTTGCTACTTTGAATTGCTCATCCAGCAGGGCAGTCGTGAGGTGGTGCAGGGGGAGCGGCTGCGACTGTCACAGTTGAATGATTACCTCGTCAACAGTGGAGGTTACGATCCCGATATGTTTATGGACTTTGTCGAGGACACCATGCAACTGTTTCAGGACATCATGGACAGCATACATGCGCCAGACACGGCCATGGCCATCCTGACCAGCAAGTTCAACAGTGACGAATCCATGGGCCTGCTGTACCACCTCCGACTACTTGCAGCCTCGTGGCTCAAGGGCAACCGAGACCAATACGAGGCGTGGTGTGAGGTTGGTGTTGATGGGTATTGTCTTTCAATGATTGAACCACCTGAGAAGGAGATCGAGCAGATGGGAATAGTGCTCCTGGTGGAAATACTGCTCAAGCCTGTCGGTTTCATCCTTGAGATTGCCTACCTGGATCGAAGCGCAGGTACCGAGGTCAACACACACCGATTTCCGGAGTCGAACAACAGCCTTGGGCCCTTCATGCACCTGTTGTATCGCCCGGGCCACTACGACATTCTCTACAAGCCGAACCCAGCAGAGATTCATGTTCACCGCATGTCGTTCGAGCCCGCCACGTTTTCCAGCGTGCCGACGTTCTCCGCAGCATATGACTTCAACCCGCTGGCGTTGATACCAGGTGCAGGTGCGCTGGATGGTCTCTCACCCATGGGCCAACTAGGTGGGGCCTTGGACTTCGCTCCCAGCCCGCAATCGCCATGGTTTCCGACTTCCCACTTGAACCCCTCGCCAACCCCTACGGTGCAGACAATGTCCGATGTCTGTTCTTACTCGACACCACCTGGACTAGCCACGCAAACGCAGCCAACACCTCCGGGTCCTGCCGGCCCTACGACGCCGACGCACACCATCAGGTTCAGTGAGTATCAATACAAGGAAACCACTCCAAATGCGTGGCCAGACCAGACTTTCCAAACCAACACATTTAAAAATTCCCATTTCAACAAGGCACATTACAACAACCCAGAGTTCACACCGGAAGAGTACAAGCCTGATGCAGAGGATATGTTCGAAAGGCTCGAGCGATCAGCCCGGAAGAGGAGCCATGGTGGCAAGGGCTCGCATCATTCTTCCGACGATAGTATGGACAAGAAGAGGGACAAGTGACAACCAAAGCTCGGACGGGTGAAGTTGAAGACTTTCCCTATCCGTAGCCGGCGATGAGTGGAGACTAGACACTGAACAGGGCGACAAAGCTCGCCGGACCACTACTTCACTCAAGAGGAAGAAAGGGTGCTTGGAGATGACGCGCTGGTGGGAACATCCTAGCAGGGTGGATGGTCATACTCAGGACGACAGTTTGCACACGGAAGCAACAAGATGACATTTTGGTCCTTTCTATTTTTCTCAAGGCACGGTACCGGCAAGCCAAAAAATAAGGGGCAGGGTTTTGACACAACAGAGTCGGTCACAGGCTGTTTATTGGGACGGCGGCGATAACTCGATGCATTTTCAAATGATATCTACCAGGTCAACCCGGCGGACCTCGGCCTTTTAGCGGAATTCTTTTCCTTTCCCTCCCTCTTTATTTCGAAAAGCCCCTCTGAAAGGGCGAAACATCCGGTGGGCGGCAGGCAGTCTGTAATTTTACTCGACGAAACAGCAAAGGGCTATCTGGTCATTTTGGGGAAGAGGATGATAATGCAGTCATAGCATCGGCGTTTTGTCGAGTTTGGAAGACAATCGACTTGAGTGCGGCATCTCAACTCATCCGCTTTGCATGTGACACGTCGTACGATCATGTACACAGACGATGCAGTTGGTGCGGTCGGCAGACAGCGTCGCGACACCACAACGCCCTGCAGAAACGTGGGCCGAGCAGGGCATTGAAATCACGACCTGACAGCGAAGAAGTGATGTTAGGAACGAATGCATGCTTGATCCGTTGCTAGTAAGGCCTACTATTTCCGCCTGCCTCTGCTCGACCAAAGAAGTATCTATTGGTGCTCATGCGCTTCAGTCAATGGCGGCGTGGCCTTCGGGGGGGAAAAAAGAGGACCAGCCGTGACGCAACGCCTTGTCTTGTCCTTGAACCCCGAAGCAGGCCGTGCATCCACCCATCATCTATAACCACAGACGCCCTACGAGGTGTCTCATCAACCCTTATTCTCATATACTGTTGGTATACCACTCTATCAGATGCTCATTTTCATCGTACCCGTGAAGCCTTCATTACGCTGCTCCTTGGTTAAGTAAGCCCCACATGTTCTTCGGCACCTTGCGCGAACGACCGCCGCCTCCCCGGCCGGTCCCGCCGCCGCCGCGCGACGGACCGCGGCTCTCGCTCTCGAAGAACCCGCCGCTAATGTCCGACTCAACAGAGACGCTGGTGTCGGTGTTGCGGAAGCCCTCGCCGTCCCGGAAGATGGCGCGGTACATGTCCTCGAGGGCGCCCGAGAGCTCGTGGATGGCGGCGACGCGCTCGGCATCGCGCGGGGCGTCGATCTCAAGCACGCCGCGCTGCTGGTCGATCTTGCCGGCGATGCGGCCGTCCATGATGAGAAAGCCCATGATGTCCTGGACCTCGGCGTCCGAGATGCGCAGCTGGCGGGCGACCCAGGCGAGGCGCATGCGTGTGTAGGGGGTGATGAGCTTGAGCACGGCCTTGGTGCGCATGTTGCGCGTGACCTCGTCGATGTTCTCGGCGATGAAGGGGTCGGCCAGCAGGTCCCGGTTGGCCGAGAGGACGGCCTCGTAGCGGTGGATGTCGTCGCGCTGGTAGGCGTCGACGAGCTCGGTCATGGCGGCGATGCGGGGGTCGTTCTTGTAGGGCTTGGTCTCCTGCGAGTCGAAGGGGTTGATGTCGGACTTCATCAGCATGGTGGTGAGGAGGAGGTACTTGAGGACCTGGATGCGCTGGAGCGAGCCGGCCTCGTCGTAGTTGCGGAAGGACTCGAAGAAGTCGGACTGCGCGTCCTTCCAGTTCTCCTCGGACATGTGCATCTTGCCGCCGCACTCGCGGATGATGCCCATGATCTTGGGGTGGGGCACGGCGGAGCGCACGCGGAGGGCCCGCTGGTACAGCGCCTTGAGCTGCTTGTTGTTCTTGGTCTCGGCGTACATCTGGATCTCGAGGGCGTAGATCTCGAGGAGGTAGGTGCCCTTGGACAGGTCCTCGGAGCCGTCGTCGCGGCGGCAGGCGGCGTGCAGCTCCTTGAGCTTCTTGTTGACGGCCTGGTAGTCGCGGCGGTCGAGCAGCAGCTTGGCCAGCTTGATGTTGGTCTTGAGCCACAGGCGCTCGTTGTTGGTGGTCTGGAAGCACTCGAGGGTGAGAGAGTAGAAGCGCTCCATGCAGAGTGCGGCGGTCTCTGCGTCGGACCCCTTTTCGATGTAGTCCAGCATGTTGTTGATGGACTTCTCCGAGTAGTTGCGCGTCACTGCCGACTTGACGTAGGTTAACAGCTCCTCGTAGTGTTTTATTGCCTGTCGTGGGGTCAGCGGCTTGCTCTCGGGACTGAAGACTTGTCCGTCTGGTCTGACGTACCTCAGCGTATCGTTGCAAACTGAACTCTAGCTTGATGGCCTGCTTCAACCCCTTGAACCCCCAGTCGCCCTTCTCCTCTTGCAGCTCGGGTACCTCCAGAAATGCCTTGATTGCATCATCGGGGTCTGTGGCCTTGAGTTGCTTGGCGTTGTAGTACTTGTTTTCGATGTCGACGTCGCCAGAATCGTCATCCTCTCCCTCAGTCTCATACTCGAAGTCGAACTCCTCGTCCGACTCCTGCATGAAGTCATCGTCAGACATGATGGCTGATGGGCCGAGAAAATTTGCTGTTGAGCAAGTATTCAGATAAAAGTGCGGGGAGAAGATGGAGCCGGGAAAGAGACTTGGTGGTGACGACTCAATTGTTCCGAATCAAAATGCTGTTGCAAACAATCAGTGAGAAAGACGTCTCAGTGATGCCTGTTGATTGCCGTTCACAAGCACCTACCGTTGACCCCAGTAAGGTGGAGGGGTGGACCCACTCTTCCGCTGTGGCTTATCGATAGCGACAACGCACAGGCCACCCACCTCCTTGAACTGGCTGACTGGGCGCCTGCCTCCAGGCTTTCCCGCCACCGACAACTTCGACTCTTCAACTTTCTGGCGTTGTTCAACCAGCGCAACCTCCAACACAACACCGACACACCACCCACCACCAAGTCGCCGCCGTTATACAGACAAGATGGGAGGCAACGACCTCAACCTCAAGAAATCATGGCATCCCCAGTTGATGACCAACCAGCGCCGCGTCTACGATGCTGAGCAGGCCGCGCTGCAAGAACGAAAGATCACCGAGGCCAGAATCGAAGAGATCAGGCGCGAGCGACAGATCGAAGAGACCCAGAAACAACTCGAGGCCTCGGGCGGACCCAAGCGCGTCGACCGCGTCGACTGGATGTACCAAGGCCCCAACGATGGCGGACGAGACGAATACTCCAGCGAGGCCTTCCTCCTCGGCAAGCGGCGCATCGACTCCATCCTCCGTGGCGACGACGCCAAGAAGGTCGAGAAGACAGCCGGGCCGACTGGCGAAGCCCCAGGCCCCATCTCAGTGGTGGCGAATGCGCGAGACATATCCGCCAAGATCCGCGAGGACCCGCTCGTGGCCATCAAGAGACAGGAGCAGGAGGCATACCAGGCCATGATGAAAGACCCCTCGAAGCGGCGTCAGCTGTTGGCACAAATGGGGATCGCCGAGGAGCCGCCCAAGAAGAGCAAGGAGGAAAGACACCGCAGTCACAGGCACCGATCACACCGACACCGCGATGATGGTGACAGACGCCGGCGCCGAGACGACTCGAGGGACCGGTCGCGGAGCCCACGCCGATATGATGACGAGTCGGACTATGAGAGGCGGCGCAAGAGACGGCGCTCCGACTCCCGAGAGAGGACGCGCGACCGCCGCCGTTACGATTCGGAGGAGCGCAGGGATAGCAGGAGCAAAAACTACTCGGACGACGATCGCAGGACAAGCCGGAGGCAGGACTACTCGGACGACGAACGCAGGGATACACCAAGGAGAGACCATTCAGACAAACGACGAAACGGCAACGGCCGGGAACCAGGGCCAAGGAGGTGGGAGAACGGAAGGCGGGATGATTCTGGCGCACGACGAAACGGTGATAACGATGAGGAGGAGAGGGCTAGGAAACTGGCAGCAATGCTGAATGATGCCACAGATTTGGACAAGGCCAGGCAGGCACGCCTAGCAGCTCTGGCAGAGAAGGAACGGGCAGACCGCGAGGCTGACGATCGAGCACGCGCCAAGTCACAGAAGTACGGCGGTCGGGATTTTGCAACTAGATTGCACAACTCGGCGGGCAATGAGAGTCTCGCTGACAGGATCGGGCGGGGCAGGCAAGGACTGCAGAGGGAGGATGACTGAGGTTGCAATCTAGACCACAGGCATAATCCCAAATATCAATCTGTGGCCTCAATACATCTCGTCACCAACCAGCCCGTCGATCAAGCCTCGCGAAGTGCTATTTCCACCTACTGAATGAGAGAGAGGAAAGGCAGAGTGCGTGAGACAAGACTGAAGTACAATGCATGTGCATATGTTCGTTCAGTTATTGGCCGTAGATTCTGCAGAATGTGTCTTGTTCTCTTGGTGAATTTGAGACCCGCAGCCCTTGCGCCTGATGAGTCTGCCCGTGAACATAAGTCGCTTACTGGTCTCCCAAGCTTGGCGTACTTCCGAAACGCCGACATCGTTCGATTGATTGCGCTGGTAGCTTCAAGTGGGGGTAACACCTTCTGTTATTTTACACCCCTTGGGCAATACAGCAGCTGCGGCAGCATGGTCGTATGTTCCAGTATGTTTTCGTGTTCTCGTAGGCATATATGTATATATATATATATGAGAACGGATATTCCCAAGGCTGATTTTGGATGTCCCAGGGCAAGTGGGTCCCTGTGATGGCTGCAACCAATCATTAGCTACGCATTTACTCAACCCCCCCCCCCCCAATCCTTCTCAAATCGTTGCCTGGCAATTGCCATCATTACAGTTCTACCACTTTAAGAGTTCTCGCTTTAGACATGCAACTACTTTGGGAGTCAGTCAACCGGTCGGTCAGTCAGTCAACTGGCCAGTTAGTCAATCGGTCAATTGGGTGGTTAATTTGGGCCTGTGGCCGTCGCTGGTGATAATTGAACTCACTTGCCCAACACGGATTCGAGCAATGTGCTTATCAGATCCGATCAATGTGCCTGCATATAAATTGTTTTTTATAGTTAATGTTTTTTATTATTTTAAAGTATACTATTACCCATATAGCCTTTCTATATCTAAAACAGCTCTTTAAGTATTTTTAATATTTTTATTATATTTAATAAAATTAGTTAAATATTTTGCTTAAATTTAATTTTTAAAGATTTAATTTTATAAACACTACTTAAATAGAAAATATATAATATAAACTAGAAACTAAGAATTATAAATAGGGTTTTAACTTGCTAATAATTAGTGTTGTAGGTGTAAAAAGAAATTAAAATTAAAATAGGCACAGTGATTAGATCTAATAAGCACATTAATTAAATCTGTGCCGTCACTTGCCCTTAGACATCCAAAATCAGCCCTAGGAATATCCATTCTCATATATATATATATATCCACACATCTTAAGCCATCCTAGGAACTTTTTATGTATCCTCTTCTTGAACCATATTACAATCCCCTCTCAGAGCCAAGCATCTGCTTTTAGAGTCACCCTGAAACGGCACACCTCTTCCAATTCTAGTTGTACTATACACCTCTTCCAGACCCCTAGAGAAGGTCAAAGTTGTGCAAACAATCAAGCGGCCTGAGAGTTCCTTTATCAGCCCTCAGCCATCGGCAGTTGCCCGCGCCTAGCCGTCACCGTCGAGCCCTTCAACAACCATCATTTGGTACCCGCCGACCACCCTGATCGGGCCACATCAAAGAAAACAACCGCATAGTCATCCGTGGCGTACCATATGCTCCTATATTCCAATTTCACCATCATATGAAGATGATGGCCATCATCCGAGGCTGCCCTCTGCAATGTAAGTACCTACGAGGCCCAAATCTCGATGTTCCCCATTGAGATGTCCATTCAGGCAACAAGATGACACATGATGCACCGACTTCAGATTGAAAAGAATGGGTTGTGATACCAATCGGATCTTCTTTGTGATCTTTCTCACTGAGCCAAGCTCCAAGTTCGCAATTTCTGCGGAACGGATTATGGTCTAATAAAATGGGTTCAGCACGCTGTACTGAGACTTGGGTGTTGGCTGTTGCCTCGGCCAGCAGCGACGATCAAAGCAACGGAGGTTTATATTTGGTACAGAACGGTTTCAGAGGAGGAACCGGACTGAAGACCATGGAATTTGTAGATGCAGGGACAATGGATTCCTGAGAGATACCCACCTGCACTCTGCAGGTGGGAAATGTTGGACCATCCATGTGACAACATCATCATAGCTAAGTCTCCAGATAGTGTTCACCTGTGTACCTGGGGAGTGAGAGGACTTCCATACTGATAGCCAGCATCAGATATCAATCTGTGTACGCGATCACATCATCATTGACGTGTCCGTGGAAGCTTCAAGGAGGTGGACGAAGGGGTCCACCAATGCGCGTTTCCAAACTTGCTGCTCCTATTTACTGCAAGCACTCTTGCGTCAGACACGTCTCTTATAAAAGAAATGCTCCTCGAAGCATGTTCTTTGAGTGGTCTCGTTGGTCATCTGAAGTACCTTAAGCCAAAGCCATCCTTCCAGTGCTCATTGCTACCAAGTACCTGCTCTAGATGTGGATTGGTGACAAGGATCTGGACTTTCTATAACCCCTGCCGACAGGCCTGACAGCGGTTCGGCCCGTCACGCAGTCTGAACCTTATCCTGTGGGTCCATCACTGGTGCAACCCAAATATTAAAGACCAAAAGCAAACGGAAACACTTCAGCTCTGCCGTCGAATGTAAAACCATACATGATATATGTGAATCACTCTGCATGGAGTAGATACCACAGCAGCCCGTCCCACCCTTCATTCAGCAACCGACCCCGATCTCTGCAAGATATTCTCTACTGCACCTTCAAACGGCAAGATTCTTCGCAAAACAAGCAACAAGAACAATAACAAGACGTACCCTAGAGTGACCACCAAGCAACCAGACAACCTACTACACCATCACGCCATCCCCACCTACACCATGACTCAACAATCTGCACCACGCGGCTTCAAGGCTACGCTTAGCAACGTTTCCACCCCGGTCGATTTCTCCGAACCGGAGGATGAGGCCCAGCGCAGGTCGCCCCTCCCCAGGAAGGGAGACTCCCTAGATGTCATCGTTGACAAGATGGAGGCGCTGTCCCGAGCCGTGAAGGAAGGCAAGAGCCTTGCCGTCGCCACGGGTTTCGCCTGCGCGCGACACCGGGAGCGCGACCCGGAGACGCTCGCGAGGGCCTCCATGACCCCCGGGCAGCTCTCACAGTACGACGGCTGGAATTCCGGCGTCACGGTGCCCCCGTTCGACTGGTAGCACAACCGAGAAACCGTCCCCGACGGGAAGGGGGTCCCAGCGCCGCTTCCAGGACCGCGCCGAGGCCATGGGGGTGATTTGGAAGAGGGACAACGTGTTGCCCGAGAATGCCGCCTGGCTCGTGAAAAACATGGTGTACGCGCTTCCCCTGGTCAAGGCGGTGGTCAGGGTCGCCAAGGCTGGGAAGAACTTGGAGGGCAGCGGGGATGCGGAGCTTAGTGCAATGGAGCGTGCAGAGGCGGAGACAGCGCGCAAGGTCGTCGCGGTCGGCACGCGTTGTATGAACGAGGCTTTGCCTGAAATTCACAGGCTTTGGCTGAGATCCACAGGCTAGGCGCGATGGTCAAGAATGCAGATGGCATACGTCAGGCGCGTGAGAATGCTCTCAGAGCAAAGATACCAGAACAAAACAGACGCTAGAGGCCTTGATGGAGGGAGGCGGATGTTTCGCCCACGGAGCTAGAACGGCCCGTTGTCTGTTATCTTCCGTCATTTAAGAGTCTCTCTTCTCACTGGAGAGTAGCCCCGTCATGGTTGCCGTGACTGTCCGTAAGAGACGGGCCTTGCGGCTCCTCTTGTTCCCGGTGCCCGCCAAGACCTCCCAGGCACTGAAGTACAGCAAAATTGGGTGTGGATCGAGACGCAGGACTTCATGAGAACCGCACTGAGAATGCCATGTGCGTTCAACTGATCATCTATTGGGTACAGCATCACAACGTGTGGAGTGAGTAGCAATTCCATTGATCAATTCAGGGTATTCATTTTGACCGGGGCGAAACTCTGCCCCCTTCCCATTGTTCCCACGCGCTGGAGAAGAATGCACGGAAACATAGTGATACGATCGTGATCGCTCGGTCCCGCCTGCTCATGGAACCTAGACTACTTCGACTCCCCGACCTTCTCACCCGCCTTGACAGCTGCTCCCACACAGACCTTTCCGTCGTTGTAAAACTTGGCCTCTGGAAGCATCACCTTCGCCGCATGCCTCGCCAGGTGGGTGTGCCTCGAGTCGTTTGAGCTTGCATTCTTGACAGCCAGCTTCGCGGTATCATCCTCCTTGAGCGGAAAGCCAGGGTGGAGGTTCTTCAAGGCGAACTCAGTGGACTGGTCCTTGCGGTTGCGAGGAAAGCACGTCCTTCCCTCTGCAAGGCACTGGAAGACGACGAGCTGGTCCTGAAGATACGTGTCGATCGGGCAATCGCCCACCTGACCATTGACCTCGTCCTCGAGATCTTTGCCGAGTTGGCTGGAGATCTCCTTACTCATCGAGGCGACGTGGGCGTCCCTCAAGCGCTTGGACGTGATCACGTCCCGTCCCCACTGGCTATACTCAGATTTGGCGACGAGCAAGACGTAGAACCGATCGATGTGACCGCTGTCCACGCACGTGAAGTCGACTTCGGCGCCGGGAAACCTGCCGTAGATCTCCTCGACGAGAGCTTCCTGCAGAGGTTCGTGGAACTCCTTCGACGTCACGATGGTCGCCACCACCTTTTCGATGTTGGTGTCGAGACTCCTCGATCCATAGCTCTCGTCCGTGTCACCCTGCACCTTCTGCGGGTCCTCCTCTTCCTCGTCACACATCTTGACACCCTCGCACGGTTGCAAAGTCGTACCCCACTCGAGGGACATGAACTTGAACCTAATCTTGCCCTTCTGCACCGTCCTCGGGTCTGGCGTCATCTGTCCCCATCCTCGCCGGGTCAGCTGGCGGCCCACTTGGATCCCAAAGTATTTCTCGAGCGCGGGGAGGAAGACCTGGTCCAGGTACTCGTAACTCGGGGCGTCGACGCAGTTGGTGGCTCCGTCGATATTCAGCTCGACGGGGATCTCGCTCTTCGGATCGCCGCCGACAAAAAGGAGGAATGGAAGGACGGTCTGGAAGAAAAGAATGGAGCTGGCGGTCATGGACCCTGGGTTGATTCTGATCTCTTTTCTGATGAGTTTCGGCGAAGCGCGCTGCTTTGGTCGGAATGTCAGGACTTCGCTCCCAGACTTGTTGCCCTCAGTCTCAGCATTGGTAACTCCAGCGAACCATTGAACGATGGCTACAAGAGATGGTGTCATCCCTGCTACGACATTAGCAAAACTGGAGGTGTGCAGCTGTCGGCAGTATTTGCTGAGCCGAATGCGCGGCGCACATAGGGTGACGTTGAGGGAAGCTTCCCAGAGTGCGGACCGCAACGTTGGGTAGTGGCTTACCTGGAGTCTTCTGGAGGGATCGAATGTCATCGATGCGCACTGGCGTCAAAGTCATGGCGGACAGGGTGATGGCAATCCGCAAGGTCTGCCCATTGTTTTCGTCGCCAGCTGCGTTGATGACGACGAGGTCATCGTCTCTCGCGGGTGAGCCCATGGTGATGGTTTGCAGCTGGTGATGTTGCTCGGCTGGTGGTTCAATGGCGAGCAGTCTGGGCGCATTAACTGCCTGGATTGTTGCGCGTCGTCAGCATCGGTTGATTGAGGAAGAAGAAGCATGTGCGTGTAGAAGGATGGTGACAGACTCTGGTCCTAACGGTCCTGTACTCTGTGGTGACGCTGTTGATGTCAACAACAGAGCTCTCAGTGGTGAAAGGAGTCCGTCCCTTCTGGCACGAAAGCTGATGAGACACTGTAGCAGTCAGACAAACGCAGTTATTGGGTGTGGCGGTCGTAGAACGAGATGACGTGCCCAGGGGAGTGAAAGTGGGTCAGGTTGAAGTGCTTCTTCGACGAAAGGAGACGGGGTGGAGAGGATGGAGGGCAGTGAAGTCTGTTTGACTTGGGACGGTGGTCTTTAGGTGTTGGCGCTGAATGGTCAAGCATTCTGCAGGGACCCGACCCACCCCGTTTTTTTGTAAGTTGCCAAATTGGGATGCCATGGTTTTGAGGAGGAGCGTTCCTGGCAAGACGGCTCTGTCCGTTCCCGCAGTCTGCCACTAATAATGCAGCATTTTCAAGCACAAGGCCGATGGGACTTCACCACACTGCCAATGAACAAGGCAAGCCACACGACGAGGCTGCATCATCTCGTCCAGCTTCCGCCAGGGGTTTTCAATTGCATCCCCAGTCGACCACATCGTCAGGATCATTGATCTTGACATATCATTTCGGCACTCAAGTCAACCATGCTAGTGTTGATGATCAGCAATTGAAGACCACGACTGAGACAAGACCGCTTTGTTCATTGGAAGAAGCAAATCGACTTCGACATGTCGCAAGTCACATTGGACTGAGCCCAGGACAAGCTTTTAGGGACACTTGCAAAGTTCTCGACCGAGAGAAGCAACCAAAGGACAGGTATCACTCACCACAGACCATAGACCCAGCCACAATGCCTTCACGTCTTGTCTCATTATATCGTCGAGGATGACGAGTTAGGTCTGATGTGTCAACACTGCCATCAGGTGAACTGCTCATATCCTTTGATCTCCTCTATCCTAGCCTCTACCCTCTTGATGGTCTCAACATCATACAGGTCCTCGGGGGTCTTGTCGCCTTTCAGCACTTGCTTCTCATGGTTCTTGTGCTCCTCCTTTGTCATGCAAACTAGGTCGCTCATTTTCAATGTTGTCCACTTCTGCAGGTCCCCACCCGCTCCGATGGTCTTCAAGATGCTATCTGTCGGTTTCCTCCACCTGATAAGATGGAGCCTCGTCGGCAGACCGCTGATGGCACTGCGGCCGCGATACATTTCCTCAACCAGAAAGGCCACGTCGCTGACGCTGATGGGTATCCGGAGGCCGACCGCGATGTCTGATGGGGCGCCTGGCTCTTGTCGCACCAATCTCTCCTCGTTGGCTTGTACGACTGCGAAGACGGAGTCAAACAGCTTGCCGGATCCCTTGAACTCGATGTAGTCCGTAGGATAGCCTAGGGGCTACGTTAGCAGCACGGACTCGGAGTGTATAGCCCAGGGTTCTTACCTGTAAGCTGGAGGATCACATGGTTGGCCACGGTCAGACCAAAGATTGCTGGCATGGTACCGAGCACTGGTAATATCCGCACGCGAAAGTCCGGAAGAGGACCCAAGTCACCCACAGAGCCCTTCTTGAACTCCTCATCCGCCAGCGGTAACAGCTGCGCCTTGCCTTCCGCCGTCCGCTCCGTCGAGTACACGGCCGCGATACCGTGCGTCACGCCCTGTAGCTTCAACCGTCGCCTCGTTGCCCTCGATAGAGCATCATCTGTCGTTGCGCTGATATCACCCACAATTATTCTCGTCGGATCACTCTTGCATCCGGCTCCCATGGCCGAGATGACTCGTATTCCATTGTCATGGCAATACTTCAACAGCGTAACCTTGGTCTCGATATTGTCAATCGCGTCGACGACGTAGTCTGGTTTGCCCCCAGCGCCCTCCCACGGGCCCAAGAGGTGCTCCGCGCTGTCCCCATCAAACTTCTCCAGCCTCAGGTCGAACCGCACCCAGGGCGCGATGGCGCGCAGCCGCCTCTGTAGGCACTGGACCTTGGGCAGGCCGACGTCGGCGAGGGCGGCGACGGCGTGCCGGTTCAGGCTGCTCAGCGTGACCTGGTCAAAGTCGACCAGCCGGACGCGGGACACGCCGGAGCGCGCAAAGGCCGCCGTCGCGTGGCTGCCGACGCCGCCGCAGCCGACGACCACCACGAAGGCGCCGCGGAGCCGGTCGAGGCCCTCCGGGGTCAGGAACACGCGGTTGCGCGCGAGCTGCTCGAGGATGAGCTCGTCGTCGAAGTCGCCGGCCTGCGCGCGCCTCGCGAGGGCCTCGGTGCGGAGGTCTTCCTTGTCGGGCTGGGGGATCGTGCCGAGGCTCGTGAGCTGTTCCATGGGCAAAGTCGAGGTGACTGTCAGTCATTCGCGGGTCTCATCGCGGGAGAATCAAGAGCTGCTCGAGCGGTATGCAGAGGGAGGGTGATGGACTGCTGACCGTTTGTGGAGGCTTGTCGTCGCTCGGATCTGGTATCGAGTTCTTCAGTCTGGATACGCGCTTCTCGTGCGAGAGGCGCTGGTAGGTCAGGATGCCGGCCGCCACTATGCCTCCTGAAATGGCGGCTGTGGCGGCCAGATGTATGCGCGAATCAGAAGATGCGCGGGAGAGAAAGCTCGACATCGCTGGAGAGGATGGTCGAGCATGTATTTGGGAAGGTTGAGGGGGAAGGGGGGTGGCCAAACTGTTCGTGTCACCGAAGTTAGCCTATGTAGACAGGCGAAAAGTCTGGAGGGGCGCTTTTGGATGCAGGGATTTGCGTGACGTATGTAGGGGTTACCCTTGTTGTGACGTCCTGTCCTGGAAGTACCACAGTTCTAGCATACTAACAGCTATTACAAAGCTTTTCATATAATAGTTTAATTTGTGAAAAGAAAATCGCTATTAAAGCTGGTTTTTATTTCTATTTGATTTATTGATGTATCTATGTGTTCTTATCCCCCCTCCCACCCCACCACTCAGTAGGTAGATACAGTGCTTGGGTTGAACGCTGTGATCACAGACTCCCAAGAGCAGAACCTGCAGACAAGTCCACGCCGTCCAGCATCGAGTTCCATTGGGATGGACCAAAATCTATTTCCATGTCCTGACGACCACCGAAGAATTCAGGCCAGATCTCATTCCATTCTTGAGGATTGATCGTGATATCGGTCATTTCTTCAGCGCCTGTCGAAACCAATGGCTCGCGACTCACCGTGCCAGGGGTGGCGGCTTGTGACTCTGCGTGGCTGACAGCGTAGAGCGATGGGCTTACCAAAAGGTGTTGGGGACGGGCTCGTGTCGATGGACAAGACCTCGCTTGTCGGCACGAACGTTGAGGACCACGCACTCTTCTTTTGCCCACCGATGATGTCGCCCCCTTCCGTAGCCTCTGCACGCTGCATCCGTAACCGACATTTCAACAACTGAACGCATCTCTGTATGCCTTCCGGCGCCACAACAGCACTGGATTCGCGTTGCCGCGTCTCGAGAATGTCGCAAGCTGCCAGGACTTCAGCTGTCCTGGTTGCAGCTTGAGGGGCGTTCGGGTGTGCTGCACGGCCACCCATGATTGTAAGGGACTAAAGCCTAGGAGGCCACCCGTCTCATGCACTGCGTCAGTGTCAGTTAGGGTCAGGTAGACCAGATTTGAAGTTCAACTAAGTCAGATCGGCGTGGAGAAGACGGGAAAATGATGGATGCTCAATGGTTATGATGACCTTGGCTGGCGGTATATCGCTGAATGTCCATTTACCTGCCCTTGGCAAGACCAGGTGGTTCTCATCTCTCTGCAATCCACGCAAGGAAAGGGATTAAAAAGACTCACATGGCCTTCGAAGTGCCAACACCGTCTGAGCGGCACGTACTGAGGTTACGCGAGAGAAGGCGTAATGTGGATTTCTTGCGCCCTCGACGAGGAAGGGTTGGTGCAGACGACACAAACGCGTATTGACGCTGAAATGAAGCAGGACCCGCTGCAAAGCAATAAATGGTTGGTCGTGATAGAGCTGTTGGAATTGTGCGTCTCTGGCCGCGCCGAGCTGGAAAAGGGGGGGGGGGGGCAGCGTATGAACAAAATCCTCAAACTTTGCGCTCAGCATTAACACCATGTCGTAATCTGGCATCTCGCTCGGTTCGAGCACGACGGAAGGTGACATCGACAGTCTCCCGACAGAGCTCCGCCATGCGGATGCGGCAGTTGAAGAAAGAAATGGGTGTCGGGACGGATGGAGGCACCTCCTGGACCTCAACGGTATCCTGGGTGATCATGTCATCATCGACATGAGCTGGATGGTCGACTCTCATGAGTTTCGGCTGGATCAGGTAAGGGCCTTCGTGAGCAACACCTGAGAACGCGTAGAGCCTATCTCGGCGACTAGGTCAGATGCTGGAACCGACAGACTGCAAAAGCTTGGGGGGCGTGGACCAACTTACCAGTCGGTTGCGACCATCCACCACCAAGCACGTCTGTCGACTTCGGCCTCGATCGCATCACACCCCTTCAGCCTTCTCTCCTCACGGTTCCTGATTGTGTCCAGGCGATGGATTCGTAATGTACGCGCCCCCAGCAGGGCGCGTACTCGATGGACATTGACCCGATCTTGGATCCCATCTATACTGGAGAAAAGATGGATCAAGATAATAATGCCTTCCAACGAGGCAGTGCGTGCCGGCATCGGCCTAGCGGTATCTAGAAGCGCCATGGCTGTGCGGCAGTAGGCTGCGCAATCCCCCTGCGCACCTTTGTGCGACACAGACATCTTCCCTACTTAGTGGGTGCGGGCTGCAAACCACGGAAGCCCCTGCGAAGATGCTGAAGAGGAGAAGTTCAGCGCTGGTGGGACCCTCCAGGCCCTGCTCGCGACGTTGGTATACGTGTGCCATCAAAGCACGAGTGGACGGGATGTGAAGGATCCCCAAAGACGGATGGAGGCTCTTCTCGAAATGGTCAAAAAGAACTCGGGCACCCGCTACGGAGGGGAGGCATTTTGCAGCCTCGCCAACATCTTGATGATACTTCGGATGAGGTTGTTGGGTACCTCTGGCCGGGCTGTCCTATAATAAGATGCGGGTGAGGGCAGTTTCTGCCGATTCTGAATTGGTGGGGCCAGATGGTGGTGGTTGGAGGGCGTGGACAGTTGTTTTCGGCTCGTTCCTCCTCCAGACATCTTCGTACGGATTTGTGGGCTCGTAAGTCTGCGCTCGAAGTTTGAAAACCTGTCTAGACCGGCGGGTTGAGAGAGACACCGAGCTGAGATAATTCATACAGCTGCGGAGTCTTTCAGCTCTACTACTCAAATGTTATGTCCACCCGAGCAGTCTTATCAAGCCCTTGGTTGGATTGCCACCGTTGCTGTTTTTCTCATCTTCGGAGTGGGTATTCCAGTCGGCTACCTCGTTGATAAATACGGCACACGCCCCGTCGTTGTACCTTTCGCAGCTTTGGGTGTTGTATCCCTAGGACTGCTCAGCTTGTGCACGAAATACTACCAGATTTTGCTGGCGCAGGGTTTCGCCTTTGGTCTGGCTTGTGGAGGCACTACGCTGCCAGCTATTACCTACTTAGGTATGTGTCAGTATAAGACCTGCACCACACTGAATCGTGATTAGGTCATCAGATGGTTCGATTGAAATAAAAACTGACGTCTTTCGTTCCGGCTTGAAGGTGCCACCCAGCTTGCAGTGGGTCTCGCCAGTACTGGGAGCAGTTTCGACGGCGTCATTTATCCCATCATGGTCTCCAGACTGATCAATCAGTATGGATTTTCCACCGCGGTCAAGTGGTGCACACTGACCGTTGGCATTGGGATGCTGCTGGGAGTCATTTGTGTTGAGAGCCCGTTTCCCGGTCGAAAGAAGCGGGAACAAGCCGCCAGACAACTTGCAATGGACATCGAAAGGGAGTCCTCGCTGGTTTCCAACCCTGAAAAGGAGCAGAAAACCTCTCAAGATCCGCCGGAAGACCACCGTTCTCACCAGGACACATTAAATACCGTTCCGGAAGCCTCGAAAGGCCAGAATGGAGGCCCAAATTACGGAGTGGAAATGAAGGCACATATTGCTCAGAAATGGGGCTGCTTGGGATATTTTTGCAGCTGCCGCCTTCTTCTGTATCTTTGCAGCTTTGACGCCCTTGTCTTTGCCCAAGCCTCTGGTCGTCGATACGAGTGGAGGACGTTCCAGGTTTACAATTGCACAGTTTGGGCACTCGGCCGCAAGGTGTGGTAAGGCAATGGCAGATATTTCGACAGGGCAGCGTGATTGAAAATAGTCTCGCTTTGCCATAGTCTGATTTCTCACATCAGAAAATCGTAACTTGGAATCCTGCATGATGACGCTCTATAAGATGACAGCCAGCCGGGAACCATTCTTCAAGTCTACCAAGTATTCCCCGTCTCTTTTCCCAACTGCTCCTCCAAGACAGCCTCATACCTCTCGTCTACACTGCCCTTGCCTGTATGGATGCGGATCAGATCCCTCGCCGCATCCCTCAACTTGAACTTCTGGATCTTCCCGCTCGACGTCTTAGGGTAGTCGTCGGTCCAGAAGATATACTTGGGCACGAGGTGCCCGCTGAGGTGATGGCGAACCCACGCCCGCACGTCGTCCTTGCGCAGGAGCGGCGACCCCTGCGACTCGGACACGGCGAAGCCGTCCTCGCCCAAGGTGGGGTCGTCCTCGGTAGCCACGCCGCCGCGCGCCACGATGAAGGCGCACACGGCCTCGCCCAGCTTGGCGTCGGGCACGCCCACCACGCTGGCCTCGGCGACCAGCGGGTGCCGGAAGAGGACGTTCTCGATCTCCACCGGGTGGATGTTCTCGCCGCCGCGGATGATGAGGTCCTTGATGCGGCCCGTGATGGCGACGTAGCCGTCGGGCGTCATGGTGGCCTCGTCGCCGCTGTACATCCACCAGCGCCCTCCTTCTCTGACGCCGCCGCCTCGGCCCGGCCCGCCGTTCTCCGCGACGGTTGGCTCCCCGAGGAGGTCGGTCTCGTCGTTGGGGCCGACGTCGGTGTCCGGCTCCAGGATGCGGACTTCCTTGGTCTTTTCCTCGTCACCCCAGTAGCCCTGCATGATCAGGTACCCGCTCGCCGCCAGTTCGCCGCGCTCGCCGACGGGCAAGACTTTCCGCCTGTCCAGCGGGTCGACGATCTTGACGCGCGTGTGCGGCATCACCTGGCCGACGCTGCCCGTCCTCTTGTCGAGCGGGTCCGTCGGGGTGGTCATGCACGAGACGGGGCTCGTCTCCGTCATGCCGTAGCAGATGACCAGCTCGTCGAGGCCGAGCCGCTCGTAGAGCTTGCGCATGAGGGGCTCGGGCACGGACGAGCCGGCGGCGATGCCCTTCCGCAGGTGCGTCGGCAGCCGCGCCGCCTCCGCGGCCGTGAACCGGGCCTTGCGGCCCGTCTTGTCGAGGACTTCTAGTACTGATACGAACATGGTCGGCACGCCGTACAGGCCCGTGGCGCGGTGGTCGATGGCCATCCTCGTGGCCGCCACCGGGTCGAAGGCCGGCGACGGGAAGAGGATCGCGGAGCCGGACGTGACGGTCGCCATGCAGCCCAGCACGGAGCCGAAGCAGTGGAATAGTGGCGGGGGACAGACGATCAGATCCGACGGGTCGAGACCCATGCGTCTTCCTATCAGGTAGCCATTGTTGAGGATGTTGGTGTGGCTGAGCATGGCCGCCTTGGGGTGAGAGGTGGTGCCGGAGGTGAACTGGATGTTGATGGTGTCGTCAGGATGCAATGCGGCGTCTGGGGTCACGGAGCGAGTAGAGCTGAGCGAGGCGGACGAGTCCAGTGTCGAGTAGGGCGTGAGGGAAGGGCACTCATTCAGGTTGAATTTCACAGAGGGGTGGTCAGCCGTGTTATCCACGACCACGACCTTTTTCAGCGTCGGTATCAGAGGACTGTCGACTCTCCCGGACTTTAAATCTGGGACCAACGCCCTCAGCAGCTCGAGATTGCTCCGTCCCTGGCATGGCTTGTATGCCCGGTCCGTCACAGCTCCGATGATCAAGACCTCGGCGGCGAGATGAGATAGAGCAGCACCAATCTGAGACGCGTTGAAGGCCGGATTTAAGGGCACGAGGATGGCACCAAGTTTGAAGATGGCGAACTTGAGAGAGACGTGCTCGACGTTGTTCCCAAGGCTGACAGCTACTCTATCCCCTTTCTTGACGCCCAGCGACCTCAGCGAGTGAGCCAGCGACGTGGAAGCCGCGTCCAGGGTCGCGTATGTGAGGGTCGTCTCCTTGGCGCCTTTGCTCGACGAGGGAGGGGAGGAGGAGCAGTGAGCATCCCTCGTAATGACCGCCGCCCTGTCGCCGTGCTCGGATACGATACTGGCAAAGTAATCGGGGATCGTATGAGGCAGAAGCGGTGGGTCACTGGGTCCCTGGAAAACGCTCAAGCCGTGCGCCACATCGCTGGACAGCCTTCGTTGAGACGTCGAGGCCAATACCGGCCCGGGACCGTCGAGAGCGCCTCCACGGCCGAAGGAGTCCGCTCTCCTCCACCTCGACCGTCCAAGTCGAACCAACTTTAGCGGCGCGGCTACACCGACAGCACCAACGTTTCCGGACCTAGCAGCGGAGGACAAGGAGGACAGCATGGTGTCACGACGGGGTGAGCAATGGTTTCAAGAGGGGCATCGCGACATATCTGACGCTCTCATCAGCACGAGAAGGGGAGGGTGAGCCTCTGTGCTACGCGGATGTTGATGTTGATTTGGTCAGCTTGCTGTAGTCAGTCGACAATGGCCTCGGACGAAAAACACGAGCATGCATGTCTCGAAGCCCGAAACCACCGAAAGCTAATAAGTACTCAAGTCCCGAAGCACTCTGCTTCGCTGCAGTGCCCGCAGCCACCCGTACCCATACAGATGTAGTAGCAAGCCGTAGGGAGCGTAGCAGCTGAAGTACAGTAGCTACCCCGCACCCGTCCTTCTGGGGAAGGAAAGACAACGCTGGGATTCATTTTGCGGGGTAAACGACATGTCTTGGGGTGTTGCACAATTCTTTGTTGAATACTCCCGCATCTCAAATCACTGAGTGAGAAGAAACACCGCAGTGCAAGGGGTGTGCAGATGTGTTGGTGGGCCATCGTAAACGATGTGAACATGGCTCATGTAATCGGTATGACGGACGGACGGATGACAACTTTGTTCGTCAGTCAGCAAGTTGTCTGTATGGGTTGATGAAGGGAAACAAGAATCCCCACTACGAGGTACAGTATTGTGTAGTACTCGCTCACCCACACGACATCCAGCGCTGACACGCAGATTTCCCCAATCGGGTCTGGTGTTTGGAATCATTCAATCTTTCAGCCTTTCACAGACCTCGACCGCCGGTTCAAAAAGCAAAGAAAAAAAATCAAACCGGATCCAAACCCCGGCGTTGGAAGTTACAGGCGGAAGAGCGACGATAGCGCTCCGATCTTCGGCAGTTCTGGCGCCATCGGTGCCGGGGGCCACGGACAGCAGCAATATACCTACACAATTACTTGTGATTACTTATAACAATTCCCATCCCCCCTTGTTGAGGAGTCATGTCCCGATTTTTTCAACACCACCTCGGATCGTATACACAGTATCAAAGCACATCTACTGCACACCATGGCGTCGTCTCCTCTCACCCTGCAGACCAAGGTCAAGCTGAACAGCGGATATGAGCTTCCCGTGTTGGGATTCGGTGTGAGTCCTCCTCGAAACGGGACAGATGCATGAGTGCGAACTGACGCTGATCCTTGTAATCCTCACAGGTCTGGCAGACGTGAGTGCACCGATCTCTGCGGGCACATAATGTTTTATGTGTGTGTGTGTGTGTGTGTGTGGGTTTGCTAATCGGGGTGTATGACGACGCCCAGTCCGCAAGATGTAGCCGAGGGCGTCTGCGTTGAAGCCGTCAACAAAGGCTATCGTCATGTGCGTTCGACACCCCAAAAGGCCGAGGGGACAACGTCTTTTGTCCTTCCTTCTTCCCTTCTCGCTGCAATCAAAACTCTGACATTCCCGCCTCCCCCATTCCCAGATCGACTGCGCGGCCGTATACCTCAACGAGGCCGGCTGCGGCGCCGCCATCCGGCAGGTCGCCTCCAAGGTCCCGCGCTCCGAGATCTTCTTCACGTCCAAGGTCCCCGCCCGCCCCGTGACCGAGGAGAACCTCAAGCTCGGCTTCACGCTGTCGTACGAGAATGCCAAGGAACAGGTCGCGCGCACGCTCAAGGAGACGGGGCTCGACTACGTCGACCTGATGCTGCTGCACGCGCCGTACGGCGGGTCGGCGGCGCGCAAGGGCGCGTGGCGCGGGCTGGTCGAGTGCGTCGAGGAGGGGACGGTGCGCAGCATCGGCGTCAGCAACTACGGCGTCCACCACCTGGACGAGCTGGAGCGGCACATCGGGGAGATCCGCGCCGAGCGCGGCGGCGGCGAGGGCAAGGGCGGGGTGCTGAGCGTCGGCCAGTGGGAGGTCCACCCGTGGTGCGCGCGCGAGGACGTCGCCGCCTGGTGCCGCGCGCGCGGCGTCGTCGTCGAGGCGTACAGCCCGCTGGTGCGCGCCGAGCGGTGGGGCGAGCCGGTCCTCAAGAAGCTGGCCGGCAAGTATGGCGTGACCGAGGCCCAGGTGTTGGTGAGGTGGAGCCTGCAGAAGGGCTACGTGCCTCTGCCGAGTACGTTGTCTGGGTGTCCTTCCCAGCCCCCCCCCCCCCCCGTACCCCACACACTTCCTTTCCCCTCTTGCTCTTCCTGTCCCTAGTTTTCTCTTTCTGTTTCCCATGATGTGAGACGCTGACTCGAAGCTTGATATAGAGAGCGCAACGCCAGCCCGAGTCCGGTCGAACGCCGAGGTTTTCGGATTTGAGCTGACCAGGGACGAGGTCCAGGAGCTGCAGACGACAGAGTACAAGCCCGTCTGCTGGGATCCTAACGTCACGCCGATCGACAACTAACTGGACGCGAGCGTCAGAGGCACAAACAAAAGAGGTCGGGACCAAAGGAAAGAATCATAGACACTGTGTGGAGGCGGAGAGGCTGCACAAGACATCCGCCTTGTCAGTAGCAGCGTGCTCTTGCTTACATGTAAGAATGGCGCGAAGTGGACCGGGCCGCCGGATACATACTCACTCCAGCCAGACGGATCAGACCTGTTGTTCACTTGGCCAGCGCCAAATCATATACACAGGCTTCTGTAGCGAAGACAGTCTCATCATTCGTAGATGCAAATGCTTACCAGCCGACCTGGCGTCCCTCCCAGTTTTCATTGTGCTCGGGGCGGAGGGTTGGGGAGGGGAGTTGATATGCCAAGTAGTTCCCCAAGAATCTCACATTCTTTAACAAGCCACACACACACAGTACACACACACCGGAACCATCGGCCGTAAGCCTCATGTAAGCACTGACAGCAGGGGGCGGATGGTAGTACAGCTTGATGAAAACATCTGGTAGCAGCCGGGCTGGTCGGGTGTGAACCATGACCTTCCGCATACAGCGTGCTGAAACAACGTTGTGCCACCCACCACTCACACACCCATCCACAGGTGAAGAAGTCCTTCAAACGTCACTGGCTGCTCACAATGCGCAGCTCGGCCGATCATTCAACATAGAGGCGCGACACAGTAGTAGAAGGACGATGGGTCGTGCAATGTGGTCATTTCGAGGTCTAGATTGTGTTTTTTCCCCACAACGATACCGGGTATGGAAATTCAAGTAGAGAAGGAGGAAAAAAGGACACAGGTATACGCCCTGCCTGCCCTCCCTTGTACTAGCGGGAGGTGATGGGCAGGTCTTCTTTTCCCTCATCTTTTCAACGCCTTTTACTCCATGCGTATGCAGTGAGTATTGCAGATGTGACTCAGTCGCTTCTGGATCTAGGCGCAGAAGATTAAATGTACAAGAGAAACAAACGAGGAGCCGAGAAATCAACGAGACTTTGCATTTTGTATCATTGGCTCCTCTTCAGCCGCCGATGTGTCTCTCTTTAGCGGGTTTCCACGTTCCTTCATGTGGGAAGTCAGTCAGGCTAGTCCTCAAGATCTTCACCACTTCCTCTCCATATGCTCAATGGAAATTAAAAAGGAAGTGTGAAAAGAAAGAAAGAAAAAAAAAAGGGGAAAAAAGACTCACCCGAGAAGCCGTGCCGGACAAAAGCCATGGGATCGTCAAGCTCCCCCGCGCCCATCTGGCCCACGCCAGGCGAGAAACTCGTGATGGGCAGCACGACGACATCTCCAACCTTCTTTGTGGCCTGCATGCCGGTGAAGTTGTGCCAGTCGATGGCGCCCTTGCTCGTGCTCATGTCAAAGTATCGCGCGTCGTTGAAGTAGTCAAAGATGATGTCGGTCCACACGGCAGGCCCCGTGAACTCGATGACGTTCTTGTCCTTGAAGTTGGCCAGCAGGCCCGTGCGCTTCTTGCGCAGCGTCTCGTCCGTGATGGCAGCCACGACCTCGCGCAGCACGGGGTGGCCGGGCTTCGACTGGATGGTCCACTGGCAGAACTGGATGCGACGGCTGTACCAGTCATGCCAGTCGGGCCGGTCCGGGTCCGCCTCGATGCCCACGACCAGGCCGACGGTGTCGTGGGGAACGCTGGCGGGGACCCACTCGACGGCACTCTTGAGCGCGGCCGTGTCGATGTCGCTGTACACGCCGCCCCGCGCCAGCAGGATCAGGTACCGGAAGAAGTCGGCCTTGAGCACGGGCAGGGGCATGGCCTCGTACGCCTCGAGGACCTCGGGGACGGAGGCGTAGAAGAGCTTGACGAGGTTCGCGGCGACGTCGTCGGTGATGACCTCGTGGGTGAAGTCCGGGTGCAGCCGCGTCCAGCTCGCCTCCTCCTCGCGGAACTTGAAGCCGCCGTCCGCCGGGGTGAACTTCCACGTCTGCCACACATAGGCGGGGAACTTGGTCTCGACGTCGTAAGGGTGCTGGTAGGCGAGCTTCTCGACCAGGGTCATCTTGGTCATGTCCTGGAGAGGCTTCTGTGCCCCCGAGCCGCCGCCGCCCACATTCTTGCTGCCGCTCGTATCGGGCGTGCCGGTCGTGGAGGAGGAGTGCCGCGACGAGTCGGGGAGATTGTCGCTCCCGGTCTTGGGGAAGTTGCTGTCGGCGGCATTGGGTTTGTCTTGTATTATCTCGGGCGGCTGAGAGGTGTGTGAGCGGGTGAGGAGGTAGAAGACGCTGATGAAGAAGGCAGCGGCGACCAGGGCCCGCCGGAAGGTGAGCATGATGGGTGCGTGTGTATCGGTTCGTTTCGCTTCGGGGGGAGGAGGAGGGTTGTGGTTGTGAATCGGATCGCTCGCGCGGACGCGATGAAGATCACGCAGCTTCTATCGGAGGGCCGAGCATTGGTCAATTCGATGGGGGCCGCGCAGAAGAGCCGTTGCGAGACAGGATTCGGTCAGTGGGTGATCAATTTCGCAGTGTTTGCTGTTGAAATGATTCTCGTTGCAACCTGGCACGTTGATTGCGCGACTCGGAATTTGCGAAGGGGCTGACGCGGACTCTCGGGAGAGTTTGCGTGGCTTTGCGCAGTTTGGGTTTCGAGGTCTGGCGAAGGAATACTCTGCAAGTGTAATGCGCAATGCGAAGCGGCTGAAAATGGGTATCTCTGGGGTGCTCGCGAAGAAGTGGCAGGGCGAATTGACGCCTTGGAAGGAGGGGAAATTGAAGGGAAGAAAAATAAAAAGATGGAGCTATGTAGGTGATCTGCAAGTGAAGCAGGACGTTTTGGATCGTGGTGGTCGAGGTGGGATAATGTTGAAAAGTCCATGTCAAAAATAGTGCCAAGCCAATTTGTTTGCCAAGCCCAGCGTCACAGCCCTTCTCGACAAGCTAGTACGGTACGCCTGAGACTGGGCACAGTACCTGAGTCGGGGGGGAAAGGAAGCCTGGAACAAGCCTGGTCAGGCTGGTGTTGGTCTGCAGCTCTCCCAGGTTGTGCGGGTTCGGATCGATGCAGGGACGGTAGGCGAGTAGTAGGCGGGAGGGCGGGCTGAGCTTGGCCTTCTTTTCTCTCTCTTCATTTGTAGGTGCTGATTGCAGGGTGCGGGTACCACCAAGTGGACCTGACCTACTGCGTCCATTGCAGTGCCTAATAAGTACCGATATGGAACCGGGGATCTACTACACCCACTGCCCTCCAGGGCCGAAGGTTGCGTCCGTGGGACGCTTGCGCAGCCATCCCAAAAATTGCGACGGATCGATGAATGCGGAGTCACTTCACCCGCCCGTTGAACTCAAAACAGCCATGCCAGCACCAGGTGTTCACCCTGACAATCAAGCAAGCTTTTTCACCGTTGAGCTAAATCCACTCTCCCGAGTCTCAGGTTTATGGAACCCCAAGTCAAAGACGACAGCGCTGACCGCAAAAAAGGGAGAAGAGAAGACGAAGAGGCTAACAGACATTGAGTTATCAAGGCCTGTACGGATGTACAGCACTTGTGCCATATCATCCGGGCATTTCTCCCACTCTCCCGGCTGCACCAATGCTGCGCCCTGCTGTTCACACGTTTCTGGCAGGCTGCCAGGTCAGGGCTCGTTCGCTTGCGACGGGAGGGTTCAATCCACTGATCTGTCCTTCAGATCGCAGTGTGGCACAGTGTCACCATTATGTCCGTCCTTGCCGAGGTCTCTGGTCGATGTCAATCGTCTGGTCCTCTTGCTTGCGCGTCTGTCGGCACCATCATTTCGTTCGACCTTTCTGGATATGCGCAGTCAAATGCACCATGCTGATCATCGCTGAGGGTTCCCGAAAACATGCCCGAGCTTTGAGTGGTTCGGAAATTGTCAAAGTCGTTCTCTGATCTGAACGAGTCAAGGCCTGCCTCGAGGATGACTTTGGTCGCATCTCGACAAGATTTGGACGCACCCAAGCAGCTGCTCAGAGCGCACCGCGTAGGTGTCCGTTTCGTCACTGACGGTCTCATTTCGGTGCGAAAACACACCATGGCGACTCATCTTGGTCGGATGCCCCGCAACAAGCCTCGAGGAATACAGTCGGGGGTTACGAATGCGTTATTACTCTGGTCGCACCTCTCGCAACTCGCTCCCGGTGGTGCTATAGTGTGTCTCAGCTGTGGCTGTGTATTTCGCCCTCGCATCACATCCCGCCTTGCACGACTCGTGATACGCATTGTATGGGACTAGATGGGAGGAACATCTCGACCTTTGACAATTACCTATATACATAGTAGTAGAACACCTGAGCAGTTCGAAGGCCCTCCTTGTCGGCTCCAAAGGGATACCAAGCTTTCCCGACAATCCGGATCGCCAAGAAAATGGCGCTCATGTCACATGTGGCGCCCGCGTTGTAAATGCGGTACACAGTACTCGGCTCATCAATCCCGAACACAACCTATAACAATGCATTCACTCCCCCCCCCCCCCGGCCCCCCTGGCCTAAAGTAATCTTTCCCGCTGCAAGCAAGACAGATGGACAGCAGACAGTTTCTTAGCTTCTCGGGTGCCTTCCCCGGCCAAGGATCGAGTGGGAGCTAGCGCATGGGGAGCTAGCGCATGAGGAACGCCGAGGAAGTAGGAGCACCCCAGGCTATCCTGGCTATTGGTTGCCCAGGCCTTTACAGTTGCTTCCCGTGCTTCGCAGTTGCGTTGACCGTGCTGGTATCAGCGTGTGTGGCAGGTGCAACAGACCAGTGACAACCAACCAAGCTCGTCGCTCATCTTCAGCTAGTGGAAGTCTGTCTTCTTCTTGATCAACCACCACCAACACCCTGCCGACCGACAAAGTTTTCTGTCGTCGATTGTACACCTGGACTTGTTACACCTACTCGTCGTTACACTCGCCGCGCCCCGAAGTACCTCTTCGATTCGTATGTCGGTGCTCTTACCTCAGTGGAGATGGCACGAATACATTGAAGTCACGCAGGCAATTTACAGTCCTGGCCACAATGGGAAGACTTGATTTTCGAACTTGCTGTCAATCTGACTACCATGGACGACTTTTCAAGATGAGTTCCTCCTGCGGGAAAAGCTGATGCAAAAACGAATGGTCGCTCGGCATCCGATCCAGCTGAGCTACAAGCCTTCCCGGAATAAACACTCCCAACTTTTTTGTTTTGCACACCGAGGTAAGACGAGCACTTCAGTCTCCTTTGGGTTTTGGTTGTCCTTTACTTGGCACAACCCATGTACTGGAAGCAGTCCTTGAAAGCCCTCGTCTCCATCGCGAACAAGCCGCCCTGGTCGAGCAGCTCGGCAGGCTGCCACAGCTCCGGGTCCATCCTGTGGAGCACGCCCGGGTAGCTCGTCAGGCCCTGGGGCTCGGTGACTCCCCACGGGTTGCGCAGGACAATGTACTGCCTGTCGCCGACGATGGCGTAGCCGCAGATGGAGTACGCATGGTTGGCTGCCAGGTTGCTGCCGCGGTACTGGTAGCCCGTGGCGTGCGTCCACGCGCACATGGGGTTGATTGTGCGGTTGTTGACGCAGTTGTTGCGCACCACGCCCAGCAGGTCGTCGGCGTCGTGCTTCTCGCACCGGTAGTACTGCGGCTCGCGCCCGTTGATCTGCGCCATCGCCTTGATCGGGTCGCCCGAGTGCGTGGCCGTGATGTCCGGGTGGTCGCTGTTGCTGCCGCTGATCCACTTGGCGAACGCCTTCTCATCTGCGGCCGCGTGTTAGTCAAAGAAAAGACTGGCAACAACCGGTGAAGAGAGTGTTTCGGGCCTCCCGGAACTCTAGAAGGACAAAGAGACGACTTACACAAGCAGGGCCAGATATCAGTCCGGTCACTGGCACGGCAATACACCGGCTCGCTGTTGGAGTTGGTGATGGGGATCTCGTAATTGACCTCGACGGTCTCGGTCTTGTTGTTGTTGTTGCCTCCCTTGTCGTGCAAGCGCACACGCAGCACATGCCGCTGGCTCTTCTGGCTGTTGTTTTCGTCCATGCGCTCGTTGTGAGGGTGGACGCGCGTGGCCCGGTTGATGGAGGCCGGGTCCGCCCAGAAGACGGAGAACAGAGCGGCGATGAGCCAGCTGTTGGTGGTGGCGCCCTGCTCGGGGTCATCAAAGTAGTGCTTTGTGACCCGGCGACCATCGCCGATGCTGAAGTTGGTCACGTCGTTGATCATGCGCTGGTTGACCGACTGGAAGAAGTGGTCGTACATGTCGCGCCAGGAGCCGTTGGGTGGCTGGTTGTTCTCACGGCCGGGCAGGTGGTTGTCGTCGTCACCCTTGAGGCGGAACGGCGTGATCAGGTCGTTGACGGTCCGCGTCACCTCGCGGTTGGACACCTGGCGCGCGACGCGGTTCCCGTTGGAGTTGGCCTGGATGACCAGCCGGATCTTGCCGTTGGTGATGCGCGCGTGCTTAACCATCGCATTGCCCAGGTCCTTCATCCCGACCTGGTGCTCCAGGTCGCCGAGGCGGCGGACGCGTGACAGGTCTGGGGTGATCAGGTCACGCTCGCGCAGAAGCCGCATGTCTTTCTCGCTCAGCTGCTCGGCGCGCCGCTCCCGCTCGTTGAGCTCGAGCCCCGCGTACAGCACGGAGCGGTTGCGCATGTCGAAGAGCTCGTCGTAGTCCGTCTGCAGCACCTGCGATATGAGCGTCGACGCGTTGACCGAGTTGCGATCGATGCGCCGGCCCAGAATCGCCTCGACCAGCGCATAGGGGTTGCAGCAGCCCACGCGGACGTTCTTGGGCTGCTCGTCGGGCTGCGGCATGCGCTCGCCCTGGTGCAGCATCATGTCTGCGCGGATGTCAGGCAGATCGTCGTAGTCCATGGTTTCGGTCCGGTCCGACTCGGTCACGACGCTTTGAGAGCGGCTCCCGAGGATGGCCTGGACGAGAGCGTACGGGTCTACAGCGACGAGGTTGTTGTCCCTGGCGGAGCTGCGGGCGTCACCCATGATGATGGAGTTTCTGCAAGTCTGGTAGGTACCACAAAGAAGGAGTAGTCCTTGATTTCAAGATGAGATGTGGAAGTCAGGAAGTTGGAGTTGGCAAGTCTGAACGACCAAGTCTTGTGAGACAGTCCAGGGACATGGACCAACTTTATATGAAGCCTTCAAGGTGCAAATATTCTGCCTCGAACTCTCGAAGGAGGACGCGGGGACTCCAAGCATGGCTCGACATGGCTCGACCATGACGACCTCGACTCTGGTAAGTACCAGCGAGAGACATGGGCCATCATGACCCCGACGAATCACTCCAGCGCACTCTCCTCTTCATGCGAAGTAACCTGGAAGTTGCCCAAGGCTACTATGAAGAACGCCAACATATGCAGCGCCTATGAAACCCATCTACCTCCTCTCATGCACTGAGACGCATCTCAACAAAGTCAATTCCCCAGATCTCAGCCGTTATGCGCTGCATGTGAAGATCTCGGGGACCTTGATGAGGTTCAGCAGCTTAGTGTTAACTTGTCCCAGGTGTCGAACCACGTTGGGATGTTTCCATTACGTTTTCGAGAAGTGTCAAGGTTCCAATTTGCTGAAATATATCCGTCCGTGTGGCTTTCGCGGACTCTTTAGGTGACTGCCCGCCCGGAGTACGTAGCCCTCATGTCGGTCCACTTTTTGATTAATCTGGTGACTTTCAAAAGAACATTGGCATTCGAGAGGAGTCGTGCCAAGTGGTCTTGGTCGTGAGAGGCAGACGCGCCATGGATGGCATGTGAATACTGCGAGATCCGGATGTTTCTGATCTCTGGAAACTCAGCTCGATGAAGTGTCGTTGAGCAAAATGGACCCCAGGTTCACGATACAAGGAGCTCCCTGCTTCCCATCCACATTAGCCTTCCATCGACGCAACTTCCCCACAAAAGCCTCTTTCTTTGGCCCCGAGCCGCGTCAAGGACCCTTGGTGTGCTAAAGGCGTCGTTGGAACGGTGATTGAGACCAAGTCTGTGTAGTGTAGGAAGGGAGCTGCCACAGCAAAGGTCCGGAGCTCAGTGGATAGGAAGGCCATCAAGTAATACAAGGCAAGGCAGTTTCTCATGTGCGAAGATCCGACCTAATTTGGCATTGCCCTGCCTCATCGAACGTCTGGCGGTTCTACAACGGCGCAACCTTCACATTTGCCTGCCAGGGGCTGTCTGGGAGAACCCTGATGGAGCGTTACTCATGAAACCTTCTTGCTTACCCCAGATGAGGTCTAGAAGAGCCTCACCAACCCCCGCAACTGACAAAGGTTCGCTGGACCGTTGCCAAAGGCCGGGCCTCTTGTACTCCTGTTAGTTCATCCCGCTTGCATACATGCCCAGGTTCGGCAAGACTCGTGGTCTCTTACTATCCATTCGCTATTACCTAACAGACGATTCTTGAAGGATAGGTGGAACAAATTTTGACTTTCTGCGCTGGCCTTGAAGCTGCGCTCATGGATGCCCGTGCCTGGCGCTTGGTCCGGCGGACTCCCGTTCAGCCCCACCTGGCCACATAAGTATTGAGGTCATAATTGTCGTCGTTGGAGGTTCTCTTCAACGTGAAATACGGTCCGCGACGATCGCCACGGCTGGATGACATGTGCTCGTTGGCTTGAGCTGCCTAGGTACTGTAAGTGGTTATGCAGGGTTCCAACACTAAGGCAGGATGCGTACCCGTGAATCGTGATGCTCTTTTCCTGCAGCCTCAGCACACTGGAGGGGTAGCATCCGCGTCTCTTCGGACGAGGTGGAGGAGAAAATGTCCTGTCCTCCTCGTTGGGAACCTAAAAATGCACAGTTACACATGTGGTGTTCGAGGTCGCAGTCGTCCATCAGTGCCGAATGTGGGTTCGAGATAAATGCCATGTCCCCCGAATCGCTATGTTGCTGGTGCTACTAGCCCCGGAGATCTGGGCCTGGAGTCTACATGCCAAAGTGATTCACAATTGGTGAACTCAACTGGGGGCTCGAAAAGTCTATTGATCTTGCGGGTCGTATTCAACGTTCCGGTCTTTGCAAAGACCTCCTCCTCCGGGCGTCCTCCTCCGGGCCTCTTCCATTGTACGAAGTCTAAACCTGGTTGCACTCGCAATATACTGACTCGCAAATGCTCACTAGGTAAAGATCTAGAGCAAATTTCCCAATTGCGCAATTGACAAGTGGCTAGTCTGAGTGCCGTATGCGTTTCAGGTTCCAGTTTATAGTCTTCGGCATTGCATTGAATCTTAACACTAAAAAAGACATATAATTGTTGGCTCTTATATATTCTTCGACAAGCTCCACGCTCACGAAAGCCAATTTGACTCGAGCTCGCCCGTCTGTCCTTGTAGAGCAACCTTTTCCTTTTTTTGGATCTCGTTGGGAAACACTTGCTGCATCAACCCCATGGCAGAAGAACTGGACCTCAGGAATTGGCTTTGGGCACTCACGTAAAGGATACAACATCCCCACATGGTAACACACACAATGGCCCCATCTCGAATATTACCTTCACAAAACGTCGCGCGTTTGTGAGATGCAGTGTCTGCTTGGCTGGGTTATCAAAAGCATCCGCCCATCGTCCAGAGAAACTCAACAAAATATTTTGAGTTTGGGCAAATATAGGGTCCGACGAATAGTCGGTGAATGATGATGGGTCGACTACAGCGTTGCTGAGACGGGATGTATGTAAGACTGTGCTTCAGACATTCAAGATGTGAGCAAAGAGACTGCTTGCCTGCCCGGATAACAGGCTGATTTACCATTCTTCGGCAGAGGCGGGAGGCATCGGTCTTTCCGAGGGAATCTTCACGGCTGCCGTATTTACCTGTACTGACTGAAGGTATCAGAGGTCTATACCAGAGGTGAGTCCTCTTGAGCTGCAACGCCGTCATCGTGTCCAGCAAGAGAGTCAAGAGGCCCGCGGTCGCTGCGTAGTGGGTATGGTGAGGTGAGCCTCCATTCTCCCTTCACCAAACACCACCACCATCATGACCATCTTGCTCCTCCCACGGCTCCCACTGATGTCCATCTACCTCCATATGACCTCCACGAGGTGTGAGCCCGTTCGCCAGCGTCCGCACCTCGGGTAGAATGCCACCACCGCCATCACCCTTCTGCTGTGCCTGCTCGTGGTACAGGCGCGCCTGACGCTGCCGCGCCTGGCGGATCTTGCGCTCGACCTTGTCCGCCTCGATGCGCCGCAGGATGCGCTCCCTGCTTCTGCTTGTCGTTGAGCTCGTCCCTGGCGTCCGCCTTCTTCTCCGGGGCTCGATGTCTGGGGGTGAGGAGACTCTCGTTGCTGCTGCCCTGACCGTTGCTGCTGCTGCCGTCTTCGTAGTGGACGCGGCTGACGCCGATGCTCGCCAGGAAGTCGGCGACGTCGTCGATCCGGCGGCCGTCCCAGGCCGTCGTCTGCACCTTGTAGCCCCCCTGTATGAGTCTGTGGGGCGTGGCGGCGACGATGGTCTCGTTGACGCCGGCCGGCCCGCCACCGCCGACCGTCTTGGTCATGATGCCGTACTCTCGCACGTCGCGCGTGATGCCGCCGTCCTGCGCATGCATGCCGACAAAGCCGGCGAGCCGCAGCTGGGAGACGTCCGTCCAGGCAGGGTGGAAGGAGAGCTCCCGGACGAACGCGGCCGCCTCGTCCGGCTGCGCGAGCATCACATCGTTGATCTCCGGGAAGGACGCCATCGCCTCGTGCGCGGCCTCGGCGGTCTCGCCCTGGCCGCCGAGGACGATCTTGTCGAGGCCGCCCGCGCGCTCGGCCTCCTGCAGGACGACCTGGGTGACGTACGGCAGCCGCATCATCGTCAGGCCCAGCTCCGCCTTGTCCTCGGGCGACGGGTTGCCCCAGTGGCGGGCGTGGGCTTTCGCGTGCGGGAAGACCCAGCGGACGCCGGGGAACTGCTCGCGCAGCCTCTTGTGGCCCCTGGCCATCTTCTCCGAGAGGACCTTGCCGCGGAGCTCGGCGTCGGTGGTCTCGGCCGGGAAGCGATGCAGGAAGACGACGGTGTGCGTGTGCTCGCGGGCCGCTTCGACGACCAGGGGCTTGGTGAGCTTCGCCCGGAGGGCCATGGCGGAAGTGATGCGTAGCTCTAGTCAAGCCTGGGCAGAGGTACCGCAGGTTCTTTGGACAAATGACGAAACGTCCTTCCGAGGTCTTCGGTGTCGCTATGCAAGCGTGTGAAGAAAGTGAAAGTCTGATCGATCGGTACTACACTGTCCAATTTGACATGCGGCATCGGACGGGCAACGTGAAGCGGAAGGCCTCCTGCAGACTGCAGTAGTGTCTCTGCCTCCCTTTGCTGCGAGAAACGACACCTTTGACGCCCAGCCGCACTCAAACTTTAAACCTTTCCAAGAAGCTGGCTGCTAGCTGGAGCGGGAAAACCACATAATGGTTATAGCTTTGAAACACGACCATCGATCGCACACAGGGGCTCGATTTCCGTGGGTGTCAGACATAATGTAACGAGATCTCACGTATCAGGCCGCAAGTCAAATGATTCGAATGATGTAGGCAACTCACGACCCCTGATTCCAGGCTTCGTCTCGGATATCGTATGTACGGGAGCAAAGAGTGTTGATCGTGCTGCCAAGGTCGAAGTCTATGGTTGATAGCCATGTGAAGAGGTGTGGCGGTTGGCGAGACAACGCACAGGCCATATAATAATCCAAGCAGTGTCGCCGCGCTTCCAGTCTTGCAGACGGCCGATGTGCATTGTCTGCTTGTTCAAGTGATGATGTTGTTGCCTGATCGGAGAGCCCAAGACGCGTGAAAGCCAACTCCTGAGTTGTCAACGCTTTGTACCATTGCAGGTATCTATTTGGTTTCCTTTTCTTGTGCGGTCTATCCCAGCTACTGCCCAACAGTCGCATAGAGTTCATCGTACACCTTTCCGACCCACCCATCCGTCGGGCCACCCCTCGCAACGATCCCCAGACCGCCCGCGGCCCAGATCACCGTCGCGACAAGCGCAGTGCCATTGATCCAAAGCCATATGCGTCTCCTCTTCTTCCGCCTCCGGACGTCCTCTTCTCGATGCCTGGTGGTCCCCAGGCTCTTCAGATCGGCCTGCCAGCCGGCCATGGGCGCCAGCCCGATCCACTTGGCCCAGCCCCAGACCATGTGCCCGCATCCGACCCCGAGCAGCCCGGCGTAGGCGACGTACGAGGTGGCCGGGTGCCGCGCGAAGCCGTGCGCCACGTACGCGAGGCCGATGTTGCTGCTGTCGCCCTCGACGTACAGGGGCAGAAGGCGGTTCATGAGCACGTGCGCCGACAGCACGGCCGCGAAGCCGTAGCCCGACAGCGAGATGACGCTCATGTGCGGCCATGCGCTCCTGCTCCCACCATTCGGTCGAGGATCGGACGAGGAGGAGAATGTGGACGCGGACTTTTGCGGGAAGACGGCGGGCGTGGCGCCGCCGTAGCGCTTGAGGTTTTGCGACCGGCGCACGAGGCGCAGGGCGATGCCCGATGCGATGTGGGCCGCGACGGGGAGGGCGACGATGAGCGGCTCCGTGAGGGGCGTCTGGTAGAGCTCGCGGGCGAGGAGGAGGTAGGACTCAGAGGCCGGGACGGAGCGGGTCACAAGAGGGATGAGCGAGGTATTGGCGATGTGCATGGTAGTGAATATGGAGAGGGCGTAGGTTGAGTAGCGCTGGATGCGCGTTACTATGGTAGGGAGTCAGCTTCGTCTCGTGCACCTCCGTCCAGTAGCAGGGGGAAGGTTACGGTAATAGATGGACCCATGATTGCTCCCGCTCAGGCCTAAAGAGGTGGTGCGCGCATGGCCGGGCCGTATCGACCTGTCGGTGGGTTCGTCCTCCTTCGCATCTTCTGGCAGAGGGGGCAGGTCCTTCTCGGTGTCTGGGATGGGCTGCGGCTCGAGTTGGAGGAGGGAAATCAACGTCTCCTGGGACGGGGTCGTCCTCAGAGACCTGGCGTCCATCCTGGCGACGTTGTGCTGTCCTTGGCTCCAGCACTTTGCATCGGTGGCATAAGGTAGGGTTTTGGGAAGAGGTGAGGTTTAAAAATCCTCGGTTGATTCATGCGGGTACCAAAGTCGAGGGGATTTGGGGTCCTTCTCACTCCACCCCTGCTGTTGATCCTTGTCATTAGGAGCTGTGACGTTGACAATCCGGGGCCTTGGATCCCCCCCACGTGCCCACTGAACAATGCCGGGACCCGCCCTCAGATGTGGATTGGCCTGTCACAGCGCTGCAATTACGCGACTGGATTTGTGACTGAACGTCTCCGACATATTGTAAGTATCTTTGGGCTTTGTGGTGGAACAGTGCTTTTCACCAAGGCGTAATGTATGTAATGACATTCAAGTTTTCCAATTTTCAATCATAATGGGCGCTTCACGACTGTACAAGTTTCACGCCTAGTTGGCCCATCCACACGTACTCGTTTGTTCATTACTTGCTAAAAATCAAAGTCATCGGGAGCATTCTCAGGGAAAAACTTGCCTGTCTACCGGCGAAAATCCCGGTAGTCTCATTCAGAATCAAAATCAATCGCAATATGATCGCGTCTGGTTTTCTCGTAGCAGAAACCAAACACGCGAGAACAGCTAAACCCTCTGGCAACGCCTTGAGGCGGTGCTACCGTACTGGCAACTGCTTCCTTTGCGCCATCAACTGATCGGCCCCGACCCCGGTTTTTGACCTCGAGATCAGCCCCGCAGTGTCCCAGTCCTCTGGCTGCGACGGCTTCTCAAGCGTCCACGTTGCTTTCTTGTCCCACTCGAGAAGCATCCTCACTGTCCGGGAGGACAAGATGCGACCCCCGAGGGCGTTTCGAGAACTGCTGTTTGAGCTCGGCGTTCAGAAGGATTCTTCACCTTCGCACCCAATTCCAGGACATTTGTCGACGTCCGTGCCTTTGCACTAGGTCCCGCGTGCAGTTTGCTTGCTCAGCTATCACATAAAAGTGAGGACGTGAGGACAATGAAAGTTATTGATCGGCTGGGTTCTCATACAGAGTTAAGTACTCTTGAGTCGGATGAGTGCGTTCGTGCGCATGGGACTCCGTGCAATATTTCCATGTAGAAGCTCATTGGGGAGGCGGGGCGGGGGGGGGGGGTTTGCGTATAATGTGCTGGTTGAGGTGGCTTATTAGGTAATTCAACATCTGTTTCTGCTACCCCTGCCCTGACCCTACCAAGCCGCCACGCTAAAATCGTACTGCGGATCCTTGTGCTCATCTCAACCTCATCACACCCGACACCAACTTCACTTACTTCGTCGCAGAGTCCGTCTACATTTACTTCATCAGCCTCTTCCGCTGCCGAGACTGCCGGCGTAACCCACGTCGCCTCCCTAACACATACAGCTCTCCACACATACCATAACACAAAAATGCCACCACATCACCAAACACTCCCGCAGGCCCAGACCGCCTCCGCCCGCGAGGCCATGTCCTCCTTCTACTGCCAGCTGTGTGCCAAGGGCTACAGCCGGCACAACGAGTACGAGGCGCACCTGTCGTCGTACGACCACTCCCACAAGGTCCGCCTCAAGGAGATGCGCGCCATGACCCGGGACCCGACGGCCGCCGCGCGCGCGAGGAAGGCCGAGGCCCGCGCCGACGGGGTCATCAGCATCCAGCTGGGCGGCGGCGGCGGCGGTGCGTCCGCGGGGCCAGGAGGTGCGGCGGCGGCTGGGGGCGGGGGCGGCGGGGGTGGTTTCAAGAAGGGCGGGTTCAAGAAGAGTGGATTCAAGAGTGCTTTTGCACCTGTTGGTGGGGAGGACGAGAAAGACACCGGTGCCAAGAGGGAAGATGCTGAGGACACCAAGGTGAAGAGTGCGGCGTTGCAGGGCGGCCTTGGTGGCGACGACATGGAGAGTGATACCGAGGACGAGGGATATGAGGTTTACGACCCACGATTTCCGACCGACTGAAAACGCCGACGACAGGATGCAAGCTCCTTATGCTGAAGGGAAATGTCTGCATCTGCATAGAACAAGGCCACCCGAGAGGAAGAAGATATTAGGGACGGCTGGGCATCTACACGACTGACGTCGCTTGGATGAACGACCCCATCAGCCTCGCTGCACATTCGAACTTCAAGATCTGGCCCTCGAGCAGAGGTGCAAGAATTTCGATACCGCTACAAAGACCATAACTCCTTCCCAGCCAGAAACGCCCCCGAAAAAGACTCCGGCACCGTTTCCCTACCAGAAAAGCTAATCGCACTTATCATACACCACTATTCCACGTATTGGGATGAAACTGCGACAAGTCCTCCTCTAACAGCCCCATCATATAACGATTCCCCGAGAACCAATCTCCAAGCTGGTTCGTCTGCTGGACCGCCATGGCATTCGCGTTTCCTGGAAACCGCTGTCCTTCGCCGGGGCCGCTCGTGGCGCTGGTAGGCGACGCCAACGCATCAGCGTTCCCACCGCTCGGTCCCCCTATCGCAACAGCTGCGCTGGGATCGTCGACAGGCATGAACCCCAGCGCGCTGAGGTACACATCGAACTCATTCCCTATCGGCGCCATATCCGTGTCCCTGTGCTGGTTGGATTTGCTCTTGGCCTCAACATACAACATGGCGACGTTGTAGAGCACCGAGAACAGGCGGTGCAGCTTTTCGACACCCTCGGACACTGCGCACGTCGGCTGTAGCGAATCGATAAAATTGTGCAGGCGGTGGAGGTCGGCCACGTCTGAGGTTTCGATGATGTGGCAGAATATCACGATGAAGGGGACGAACGGGGCATAGAGAATCGTCCTGTACATCCAACGTAAGCCAGGCTCAGGTCACAAAGATCGTGGAGTGGGGAAGTTGAGGAGTATGGAGGACGCGTACCAGTGTATATACGAAGCAGCAACCCAAAGATTTGACCCCATGAGCTTCATGCACTCCTCGTGCGTCTGCATCGCCAGCCTCGCCGTCTCAATGCACTCGCTGGTGAACGTCGAAGACCCCGCAAACCCCGGCGGGATTGCCCTATACACCAGCGTGAGGCTGCTCAAGAACGACACTTGATCGCTCTTCATCACCATCTCCGACACGGTCACCTTCCTGACATCCGTCCCGTCCCGCGAGTGGCGGTTGATCGCGGCCGTCCGAAGCATCGACGCCTGCTCCGCGATCATCTTCAACCTGCCCGCGAGCATCTGCGCCGTCTCGACGCGCCGCTCGACCGGGTGGCCCAGCGAGGTCGGGCTGTAGAGCTTCTCGTAGATCTGCCCCTGCACGTCGGCGTGCGCGATCCACAGCCGCAGCACCTCCTTCCACATGTCGGTCGCGTTGACGTGCCCGATGACCCGCGGCAGGGTCACGTCAAAGTCCTGGATGATGGGCGCGCGGCCCAGGCGCAGCGCCAGCCCGCGGTCCAGCATGTAGCTGAACCAGAAGAGGATGGCCTTCTTGTCGTTGAGCACCGTGGCGCCGCTGCTGGGCTCGCCGCTGCTGCTCTCGACCGTGCCGCCCGTCACCCTGTGGTAGCCCAGGTCCTGGCACAGCTGGGCGGCCGTGGTGTTGAGCTGCCAGGCCAGGCTCGGGCGCGACACCTCGATGGCGTAGCTCGCGCCGAGCAGCAGCGCCTCGATGGTCTCCATGCTCGCGCCGAGGAAGAACTTGAGGTGCGCGAGGCCCGTCTCCAGGTTGTCCCTGCACAGCTCGTAGTAGCCCGTGTACTCGCGCACCGCGGCGTCGGTCTCGGCCGTGACGCTCTTCTCCTGGAACAGGTAGTACAGCCCCGCGTTCACGATGATAAAGGTCGCCTGGCTGAAGTCCTCGAGCGCAAAGTAGACGCGGCGGCACGCCTCGGCGAAGTTCTCGACCGCCATGAAGCAGCACACGCTGATGAGCGTGAACGTCCCCGGCGGCGTCTCCTTGATCTCGCGCAGGATGGGGATCACGGCCGTGACGGGCGGCATCGGCAGCTCGCGGAACCCCCCGCGGGGCAGCACGCGCTGGTGCGCGAAGCGGACGTCTCGCGCAGCGCCGGCGCCGCTCGAGCCGGAACCGCGCCGCGTGCGCGCGCGCTGCTGCTGGGAGAGGCCGACGATCTGCTTGAGGGAGGAGAGGGCGGCGGCCATGTTGGGGTTGAGGTCGCGCAGGGAGGTCCGCTCGACGGCGCTCTCGAGGAACTCGCTCGCGAACTGGGTGTGTGCCGTGAGCGACGAGTGGCCCTCGAAGGCGGACGAGTCGAGCTCGGTGCCGTCCGGGGTGCTGGAGCCGTCGCGGTCGCCGCCTGCCGTGGCGGTGGAGGGTGAGCCGCGGCCGGATTCTGATGGGGCCGGTGGTGGGTGCTCATGGAGGGGGAGCGTGGTCTGTGGGCGCGTGTTGCTGCTGCGACTCGCCTGCGTGAGTTCGCGGAGGAGCCGTTCTATGGACGTGAGGCGATCCTCTATTGAATCGATCTTGCGTTCACTGGATGCCGGTCAGTGGACGTCCCACGTTCGGGGAACATGCTCGGAGATGATGGTGAGGACGATGAGGCACGTACTATTGTGTGGATATCAACACCCTCTGTCTCGCCTCTCTATGAAGATGTCAGCCCAGTTTGCTCTCCATGAAGGCTCCAATCCAACATATCACGAACCTGGGCTTCTGTCCGGCACCCGTCGAGCTGCATTGTCGATTTGCTATTCGGCAATTGGAGCATGGTGATTCTTTGTCACAGCGAATCTGATGGTCAAGGGAAGCCGGTCAGCCACAGTCAGCTTTTCCCATGGTCTGGTCTCAAGTGCTGAGGTATTACTGCTCCACACCAGGTGTCCGCGGACACGAGAGACGGGCCACTCACTTTCCGTATCCGGCACTGATCACACTAGGCAAAGAAATGTCAGTCTGATAAACGGATGTCATGCCTTGGGAAACTCATATGTGACGACGTGGCCTGGGGCTCGCTAATAAAGGTCTGGGCGTCGGACAACAATGAAGGGGGCCTGGGCGCAAGGTGAACACTGGTGTATGGATGGTATATGGTATGCACTGACCGCTCGGATGATTCCGCTGTTGGCGGGATCCCCAGCATCGCCGCCAGATACACTCCCCCTTCCGCCAGCAGCCCCTGAGTCGCTAGCCCCGGCGCTCCGCGCTGCCTTGTCCGAGCTGTTACCACCAGTACCCATCGTGTCGAGCGTGCTGGGCGGGGTCTCATGAGAGACGACGCCGGATAGGATGAGAGTCCAGGCTCCAGAGGGGGAATCAGCGATGGGAGGGAGGGCGCGTAAAGGTGGGGGGGGGGGGTTTGGGTGGAGGGGCAAAGGGCACACACGCACTGGCACAGACGAGCAGACACGGCGATAGCCCAATGGCTTCACAATCTGATGTATCCCGTCGCCCTCAGTCGACGTGCAAAAGAGCAGGCGGGGCCGGCTGCAGCTCTCCTCATCCTCCCCAACGAGCGATATCAGGATCCTTGGAGTTGGAATTTCCGGAGAAGGCTGAAGCGGGGTCCGCGGATGCCGAGGTCCTCTTATCACCCGAATGTGGTCTTTAGTCAACACTACTCAACTTTTCAAGCTATTTAGCAAGGGCCTGGGGTTACACTCTTGCAACATGGGACGGGACCCTGGGGCTGCAGAGCCAAAGCTTTTGACATCGTTCCTGAGAAAGGTCAAGGGCAATCGGTTGTCGTCGCGGCATCACGAGTTCTGGACCAGTTGACGTTGGGCGGTAGTCTGAGCCCTAACCCTGACATCTTTCTACACGCCCCCCCCCCCCCAAACCAATTTTCGATGTTCCCCTAAGTTTCAATACATGGCACAGTGAACTTGGCAAAACACTGGCATCGAGTGACTATGAACAGAAGTCGTGAGATTTTGTGCTGTCCGTTACAAAATCATCGTTGCCCAAGAAGATAGCATCTGCTTCCTTGAGTGTATGTAACAATCTGTACTGTCGGCGTCCTTGCTCAGTTTACAGCCCTCAGCGGCTGGAGAGTAAAGATTCGCTTCTGTTGAGATCGATACCAAGAGGCTAGCGACTGATTCTCACTGATCACCACCGTTTCACGGTTTTCCGCAGTGATGGGTGGAAACAGCAGACCTAGCAGAGATGTCACATCCATAGGTCCTAGGGACATCATGTGACAACATTACAGTGCCACCATCTCCCGGGCGCCGACTTGCGTTGGGTGCTAGTACTACCGGAACACAAATCGGACTTTGCACTGTAAGGAGACAACGATAGAGGCCACGAGCATTGCGTGAGCGCGTGCGTCAACGGCAATTTCATTTCCGGGCAGATCAGGTCACCTTGATACGATACGTGTATCCGCTCTCCCAGACCAGCCATACCGCGCTTATAGGGGGGTCCAAAAGCGATCATCATGACCATCCCAGAGGGTATAAATTATTTGCGTTATAAGGCGGACTTTGAGCCGTTTTTAGTCGCAGATGATTGTAATTAATAGGCAACCATTGGGCTATATGATAGAATGTTTAGATAAATTATTATATAAGTGTTAAAGAGATTGATATTGTAATAGATAAATTTATATTGCAAATGGCCTTTGAGGTAAATAATGGCCTTTAAGCTAAAAGGTGGTTATTAACCCTTTGTATTAGGTATAAGGTATATAAGGTTGATTGGGTAGTTTTTAAGGTATAAGTATAAGATTAAATTATATAAGATTTTTTATAATGCTTATAACATTTAAATATATATCTTATATGTCTTTTTAATATTAACTAACGTTACTAATGTTATTAATATTATTAAGTAACTAAGCTAACTAAGGTGTTTAATTTAAGTCTAGATTTAAACGGCCACTTATGCATATATACGTTAAATTTAAAAGAAAGCTTTAGTTTGTTGTAAAAAGCAAAGAAAGTAGGTTGGAAAAGTGGCAACGCTAAAGCAAATAAACTATATTTAGCCCCTTTGCCTTCTTACCTAAATAGCTCCTTTTATAAAGGATGTTATATAGCTTAGAAGGCTGTTTTTCCTCAAAGGATGTTATATAGCTTAGAAGGCTGTTTTTCCTCAAAGGCCGTTATTAATTAAAAAGCTACTATAAGTCTAAAGGCTAATTTGTTAATAAAAAGCAACCTTATGCAGCTAATTTAACCTTAATAGACGAGATATTTTAATAGATAAGTTGTTAGAGTAGATAGATTATTATAGTGACCAATTTTAAAGTTGGAAATCTATTGTGTGAGTATGAATCTATATTTTTTGCAATGGCAGTCACTATGAGAGCTTTTAAAATCCCGCAGAGCGCGGTATGGAGACAATCAGCGAGATGCACTTAGCTGATGTCTTGGTTGAAGACGCACATATACTCCCACGAACTCTTCACGCAACGACCTGGCCGATATGCAAGAAGTGTATTGCTTTAAATCGAGATGGTTCAAACACAGTCATGATTTGAGGTGGATCTCACAGGAATTGAAGTTCTTACAATGAGGATTAGTCGATTTTACTTCGATTTCTATGGAAGCACTACCAAATGGTCAAATTATTAAACAACACGGCATGGGGAATGGATGATCTTTACTTAACTCATCCGTGCAGAAGCGGGGAGTGAATCTCATATGGCAAAAGTAGCACATGTGGCGGTTGTACAGGGACAATGGACTTCTCTGTTTTCAAGGACAGTGGGGAAGCTCTCTGAGCTTTGCCTCTTCGAACCAGGCCACATGCAGCATTCTTATGCGCCTGATCGATTCATGCCTTGGGGGAAAGGTACCGACTTCAGTAGCTATGTATGCTAAGCTTTGTGAAAATTGGCAAGGGGTGCGGGGAAATCACCCGTGGATGGCAAGGTCACCTCCACCAACCGTTGTGATACCATCCATGGATATAGTCTCACTGCTCGGGCCCCTCTTACGGTCAGCCAGTCCATTCCTGGTACCCCCTGGGCAGGATGAGAAGATAGCAGATGGGAGCATATGATGCCATAGGAACCCTGCATGAGGCGTCCAACACCTTGATCTTCGGGACCCTCGCTTTTGCATGGTTCGACGAATGAAGATGCATTCCGTTCTTCCCCGCCCGGTCTATCGCGCGGAGAAGGGAGGAGGGAAGCCCACAGGAAGCATTCTGCAATATATGGAACCCAGTGAACACGACATAGAAATCGAAGATGGATTCCGTCGATACCCAGATTGAGCACTTTCCTGGCGGCTTGGCGATGAAGTCGGAAAGGGAAGAAACAGCCTCGGCGGCGATGACACCAAACCAGGTCGCCGAGGCTTATCGGGCGTCTATGAACGAGCACCGGATGACCCTCACTGAAGCTGTCAAGACTTACAGGAAGGCGCTATTTTGGAGTGCAATAATGGGAATGGTGAGTCTGGATTGCAATGGGATTCGTTCGATCGTCTTCGTATTCGGGGCACAATCAGGAATGAGGGCGGCCCCAACTGCCAGACTGCGGTGCGAAGTGGAGGCTTACCTGCAATGCTCGTCAAGACAATCATCATGGAGTCGTACGATCAAATTCTCACCAGCTCCTTCTACGCCTTGCCGGCTTTTCAGAAGACGTTCGGCTTCGAGACTGCGGACGGCTCGTATCAAGTGTCTGCCTCTTGGCAATCGGCGCTGAGTAAGGACCGCCTGGATTGTGTCCCTTTTTTCCCCCCAAAGTTCTGTTTAGCATACCATTTGTATGTCGACTGTCGATGTATTTGATGAGAACTGACTTGTGGGATAGCACTTGTTCAGAATGTTGGCCTCATACTTGGCATCTTCGCCAACAGTTTCCTCGTCGACCGCTGGGGCAGTACGTTCACACGTGGCACTTGATCCCGTTTTGCGTAACAGCTAACAAAAATCCTCGAAAGATATTATTCTCGTACAAATCTCGCTCATTTTTATTGCGGGGTTCATCGCCCTACTCTTCTGTGCTAAATCGGCTGTGATGCTACTGATCGGTGAGATACTGCTCGGGCTTCCACTGGGTACCATAAACACTATTGCTCGTGAGTCCCTGCAATCGCATAGTTCCCCGGCCTCAAGTCCCATCTGACATCTCTTAGCCGCCTATTGTATCGAGGTCGTGCCGCTAGCGTTGCGTCACTACGGACCGACAGTAAGCTCTTGGAACCTCAAGGCCCCACTCCTTCGTCAGCAATACGTGTCGTAAGAAGCCTTGGGCAGTTTCAGGCTGGTCAAGCCTTGGTCAAATTCTCTCGAGCTACATATCAGTGAGGTTTCTCAAAATGGTTGGTTCTCGAAGGCTGACGAGGAACCTTTCAAGTATATCAATTTGTGTTTTGTGTTTGGGCATATCATTGGATCAGGTATCCTCAGAGCCTACGTTGATGATACAACGAATTGGGCCTGGAGGGTACCTTATGCAATTCAGGTACGCAAAGTCATACCTAATGATGAGTGATGCAGCGGAAACGGTCTGTTCAAAGCTCACATAGAACCGTGCAGTGGATCTGGCCAGCGCCGTTGTTCATTTGCGTAAGTTCTCATATGGGCTTCTCACAAATTTCCGAATCCGATTTCCTGACGGATACCGCGCTCACAAGCTCCTCTTTGCACCCGAATCACCGTGGTTCTTAGTTCGCGCAGGACGGCACGACGAGGCCCTCAAGTCACTCGACCGTCTCTCGGATGGTGTTGACAACCGCGAGACGCTCTCATTGATCCAACACACGGTGGACCTGGAGAGACAGCTGGAGTTCGGCTCGTCGATTCGCGACTGCTTCCGAGGGACTGACCTTCGCCGCACCGAAATTGCTTGCGTAACGTGGTCCAGTCAGATTTGGACCCAATTTGCCCTCGCCTCGGGCACTTACTTCTTCGAAGTTGCGTAAGTGAATCTCGGAACCGGCTTCGCGGTCTGACTGTTCTCTGCGGATCCCTTTTACTAATGCCCAACGATTCGAGCAGCGGGCTTCCGACTACAGACTCCTTTGATCTAGGCATTGGACAGTACGGAATGGCGGGCGCCGCAACGATGCTCTCGATGGGCCTGCTGGAGCGCGTTGGGAGGCGCACACTGTGGCTCTCTGGCCTTGTGGGCATGTTCGTTCCCATCGTCTGCGTAGGCATATTGTCATTGGTGCCAAACCAGACACCCACTGTCGTTTGGCCCCAGGGCGTCTTCATACTCGTCAGATTCTTCGCCTACGGAATTTCGTGTGGTCCAATCCCATTTGTTTATTGTGGCGAAATCAGCTCAGTGAGACTTCGACAAAAGGTAGCCAGTCCAAAATTACTGACCAAAGCTCATGCTAAACTTCCATGCCAGACTCTGGTGCTCTCACGCAATTCCTTCAACCTCGTCAACCTCGTGTCATCCTGCGTATCGCCGTACCTCATCAACCCCACCGCTGCGAACCTCAAGGGCAAGACCGCCTGGATCAGCACAGGCTTCATTGTCGTGATTGGTATTTGGAGCTACTTCCGTTTCCCGGAGACCAAGGGTCGAAGTTTTGAAGAATTGGATATACTTTTCGGTATGGGGCATATTCACACTATTTCACTTCGACCCGACTTCAGAGACTGACTTCTTGGCAGCCAAGGGAGTTCCGGCTAGAAAGTTCAAATCCTTCCAAATCACGTCTGAAGAAGAATTCGGTCTAGTAGACGAGAAGGGAGCCATTACTGTTGCTGAAGCATGCTGAAGGCATGCGGTGCGGACGGTTTTTTTGGTTTGTTTTTCTACCTAGGTACCTTTTGCTAAGGGGCCGGGGCTTTATAGACCTGTGGGGTAATATCTCACCCTTCATGATGTTTACAATGCTTTTCCTGGTCTTACTATGTATAGTGAGCTGGACTTTCTTCTTCGTGGCGTACCATTCTCAACATGAAGGCCGCCATCCAGATCCTGTGCTGGGGTCTGTGTATGGAGGGGGGGGAAGTGGTGGGAATGCTGCACTAGCTTCATTGTTTATCTGTCAAGTTGCACTGGGCTTGAAAACTTTGCCATTCTGTTTTCTTCAGCCAGAATGGGTAATGTGTTTTCTACGGACGTCTGGCAAGTCAATGCTTCTCTTGTGGCGGCACGTGTGTCTGTCGAAATCACGAGTGGCACGAGCAGGACACGACATGTCGTGTTGAATCGACCTGCCAGATACGGGATAAACCCTACAGCTTACAGGGATGCCATATCCTCTGAAGTGGGCCGAGAATATCCAAACTAGCAGAGATCTGCATCTGCAATGTTGCTCTCCCGCACAATAGCCCGGGCTGCTGTCCACTGAGCTTCTTCCTTCGAGACATGTGCCGGCCCACCTAGGCTGTCAGAACGGCATCGAAATATGAACCAGCGTGTGTTTGCGAGCAACGTTGTGGGAATGAATATCTGGTACGACCTCCGTCCAGCACACTCCTCACCAAGACACGGCGCGTGGCAATGCCGGTGGTCCCGGGCACCCTCCGCTCTCGCTCGGCCGACGACGGCACGTGGGCGAGATTCGAGATGCGATGCCCTGGAGACCCCCAACGCCAGCAGAGTCTGTTGCGGGCGATGCTGTAGCGGGGGTAGCAGCGCACGAGACGGAGTATCGATACTGCGGTTGGTCGCTGCAAGTCGTATGCACGCGGGCCCCTTCTGGAGCCCGCCCGGGACGTGCTCGTCGGCGCGTAGATATAAGAGCCTCGTGTCGTCCCGATCCACGCAGATGTGGCTGCCCCTTGTGTCTGCCAGGCGTCTCAAGCAACCGTACTTCCAGATCCAGCAGACATGGAAGTCCTGGCCCTCTCCCTCGCCGCCCTGACCGGGCTGGCCGGTGCCGTCCCCGCCACCAGCAACATCCAGAGTCACGCCTCGCAGGGCGACGACTGGCGGAGCAAGATCACCAACGTCGTGGTGCTGGTGGAGGAGAACCGGTCCTTTGATACCTTTGCGGGCGGTCTCTCGTACAACAGCTCCATCGACGGCCTCTTGCACCACAACTATTGCAACAGCCTGAACGCGAGTGACCCGACAGAAGCTGCGGACATCTGCGCTGGACCCCTCGCTGCGGATGTGGCGTCGGATGATCCCAACCACAGCATCAGCGGTGTCAACATGCAGGTCTTCAGCACATACCACCCGAACGAGACGGCTGTAGCGGCGTCGGCCGCCGATTATGACTACGAGACCATGCGCGGGTTCGTCACGGAACAGTCCGTTACGTATGATACCTTGAACAGGACGAGGGCGGCTGAAGCCATCAACTACTACGTTCGTGACAGCGCCATGCTCCATCTTGCTTTTGCTGAGGCATTGTACTAAGTCGCTACGCAGACCCCAGAGCACATTCCGGTTTTCAACGCGATAGCGGAAAACTTCGTCTTGTTCGACCGCTGGTTCTGCTCGGTGCCGGGCCCAACGAACCCAAACAGAGCGTATATCACCAGTGGTACTTCACACGGCCATGGAACGAACGACGACGCCTTCGGAGTCTATGGGCTCCCGCAGAAGAGCATTTTTCAGGCTCTGAGTGAAAGCAACATCACCTGGACCAACTATCAGAACAGCACAACTGGGCCTGGGTAAGAGCTGTCCGACAACCACGGACCATGACAATGTCCTAACGCTGACCGGGACACATAGACTGGGCTTCAACCCCGATGCGGCTTTTTACTCGGTCAGTGCTGAAATCTCACCTCCCTCCCTCCTTGTTCACTGAAGGACCTTGGAATGAAGACCATGTACTTCCTCATTGGAGACGCATCACTGACGCCCACCACAGTGGACTGCCTCATCTGGCGCCAACGTGACCAACATCAAGGCCCTTCCCGAGTTCTACAAGGACGCCGCAGCCGGTACCCTCCCGCAGTTCACCTATATCAACCCAGAATGCTGCTCTTATCAAAGTTTCCATCCTCCGGTAGGTGCCATTGTATCCGTGCTGCGACGCCCCAGACTCTAGAGTCTGGACTCCAAAACCACGCTGACATGCCGTACCAGTCCCCCATCAACCTAGGCGAGACCTTCATCAAGGGCATCTACGAGGCGGTGCGCAACTCGCCCCAGTGGAACACCACGCTGTTCGTCCTGACCTTTGACGAGCACGGCGGCTTCGGCGACCACGTGCCGCCGCCCGTCAACGTGCCCGCGGGCGACGACCTGACGTACACGGAGGAGGCGCAGGACGGGCGGAACATCACGTTCGCGTTCGACAGGCTGGGCGTGCGGGTGCCGACCGTGCTGATCTCGCCGTGGGTGGGCAAAGGGCTGGTCGAGAACAAGGGCCAGAACAACGGCGGCGAGTACACGCACACCAGCATCCTGGGCTTCCTGTCGGAGCTGTGGGGCGTCGAGAAGCTCACGCCCCGCGTCGAGTACTCGTCCACGTTTGAGCACCTCATTCTCGATACCATTAGGAGCGACGGTGACAGCCCGAGTGTCTTGCCTGAGCCCGTGGCATGGTAGACAGACGAGGCCAACGGGCAAATATATGTAGAGGTTCTGACAGAACAATTACTAGACAAAGTCTATCGAAAGAGAGAAACTCACGGGTTACTTGCTTGGTATGGATTAGTGATGTCCTCAGAGGAAGTCGACATCTCAGCGCAGCTCACATTTGAGCGTGCCGCAATAGCGCTGGTCCTGGTTTCGACTGGATGTTGGAAGGACATTGGTCGTAGGGGATGACACTGTTAAGTGTTGGGGCCGGCAGGCGCTGAGGCCGTCCTTCAGCCGCCTGCGACCCTTAAACATTGGCGTTTGACAAGTTGCGGCTGGCGGCTCCTAATAAGTAACGACCCAGCGACCGCAGACCCTTGCCAAGACATCCCGCACCCCCAAATCACATCTCTTCTCGTCTGTCCCAGTCGTTACTCTCCAGGCCTTGCGCATGACACCACCCACAGCACCAGCTATGCCCGCCCTTCGCGACATGATCTCGCAGCTGCGAGGTTACCTCACTTCGCGATGCCATATACAAATCATGTCTGACCTTCATCTCGAAGTGGGCCAACAGTATCAAACATTCGCCTTTCCCGTGACTGGAAAATGGCTAATTCTGGCTGGCGACATTGGTCGGCTGATCGATTATGAAGGCTACCGGACCTTCCTGGAGCGCCAGGTTAGGCGTTATGAGAAAGTCGCCCTTGTCCTGGGAAACCACGAGTTCTTCGGATTGACATATGAAGAGGGCATTTCCAAAGCAAAGCAGCTGTCGCAGGAGCTGACTCTCATAACTAAGCTAGTTCTTCTGAACCGGAACGTGTGGACTGATGAATCGTCTGGGCTGGTTATTATGGGCTGCACTTTATGGTCTTTTGTCCCTGACTCTGCAAAGGCGATTGTCGAGTCTAAAATCAGCGACTATCAGAAGATCGGCGGATGGTCGGTCTTGAAGAACAACAACCAGAGGCATGCGGAAGAGGCTGCTTGGCTCGATGCTGAGCTTCAATCCTTGTCCAAACAACGCCGTCGCAACATCTTGGTCGTAACCCACCATGCCCCGACCCTGACGGGGACCTCAGCCCCGGAGCACGTCGACAACCCATGGACACCAGCCTTCGCAACAGAGCTGCTGCCTCGGCTGGAGACGAGGGCGGTGAAGACCTGGGTCTTCGGCCACACCCACTACACGACCGAGTTGAACTCTGGCGGCGTCCATTTGGTTGCGAACCAGCGGGGTTATGTCTTTCCTGGCAGCAGAGTCGAGGCTGTCCAAAACGCACCAATCTGGCCATGGCTATCGAAGCCAGCGGGGCACGAGTTTGATCCCGAGAGGGTAATAAAGCTATAGTTTTCTATATAACCGTACCGGGTTGCGTGTGCACCCATCCCGCTAACCGATGCCTCGGTTCGTACTTACATGCTCATCTTCGCAACAATCTCGCTGCCTGCTGCGCTAAGCGACAACATTCGCATTAACTTGCAAATCCTCGCTCTTGATTTCATCAACTTTGAATCCAGACGGTAAAGTTGTAAGTGATAACAATTCATCATCTGGAATGGCCAATATCAAAGTCGAAGGCCAGCCCGCTTTGATGGTGGACCAGCACACAAATCTCACATTCATACTCCTCCAAGCGGACGCCGCAGACGTGTCAAGTGGCGCCGCCGCCAGCTCTCCAGCCCTTCCGGTCATCTGCCTCCACGGCTCGGGCGTCGGCACACACGCCGAGACCTGGTACCCACTGGTTCAATCCATCAGCACCTGCGCACCAGTGCTGTTCTACACGCGGCGCGACGCCGTCGGACACGACAGCAGCAACAGCAACAGCAGCCCACTACAGAAGAGTCAGACCCTCCAGGACGCCGTGGCAGACCTCACGGGACTCCTGCAGTCGCAGTCCCTCCCGCCGCCCTACCTCCTCCTCGCACATTCCTATGGCGGGGCTGTTGCCCGCGAGTTCCTGCACCGGCACCCCGCCCGGGTCGCCGGCATGGTCCTCGCCGAGACGGGCCAGGAGACGCCCACGCGCCACGACGAGCAGCAGTACCGGGACCGGTCCCTCGGCGCGAGGCCGCTGAGCGTGATCCACGCGGACTCGCTGCACGGCATGGGGACGACGACGACGACGGCGGCGACGCCCGCGACGGACCAGGGGCGGAGGCTGAGGGAGGCGTGGGCGCGGGAGGACGAGAGGCTGAAGAGGGCGCAGCTGCGGCTGAGCTCCAACGGGCGGTACGTGCGGGTCGAGAACTGTGGGCACAACGTCGTCCGCGACCGGCCTGGCGTCGTCGTCGCGGAGGTGAAATGGGCGCTGGAGAGTCATCGTGCCGCGGCGGCGCAGCCGGGGACGACCGGTGTTGGGCAGTACCTGAAGCGCGCTATCTGGTCCTTGCTGGACCGCAGGAAGGCTCAGAGCTCGAAGCGACAGCAGAATGGCTGAAAAGGCAAACTCGTCTGCGACGGCCTCCGTGCCGTGAAGCTCTTGAGCGTTGGCGCGCAACGCCTAGGCGAGGTGGACAGTCCTTTACCTGAAGAGGGAACAAGACAGTGTGTGAGCGGAGACGTCTCACAACCTCACGTACTGGCTTGTTCCCTCCTTTTCAACTTGCGAGTGACTCGTCCATGGCCAGGCCCCCGCTGAACCACCCCAATCCCCTGGAAGTGCGAGCGAGCAACCTACTCGGCCACGCCCGTATTTGAAAGCACTCGGGCTGCTTGCGTCAATAACGGCCAGATGCCAACGCCGCGCAAAATCTTACGTTGCCCAACTTAGTGTAGCTGCATTGCGGGTCATCAGTTTGCTTGAATGGAGGCAGATCGTCCGCGCGGGCCGTGATGGTAGGAGTAGATTCTCGGATTCTTAAAACTACCTAGGTGATTGTCATTGTGAAGCAGGTTTTCGGACGAGCACATTGGGGAATGACGCGATGAAAATTGCGAATGATGATATTGACGTCTTCGAAGCGTGTCGTACAACACCAAATCGTATCTCCACCTCGATACCGCAGAACACTCTTAATACAGGCAACGCGCGCCTCCACAAGCAAATTGGTATCAGAAAACATCGCACGATGACACCTTAACTCGGTCTTTAGACGCCCGGGCCCGGACGATAGAGCAACGCCATCAACCGCAACAATAGAGACGGGAGCAGACCTCCGTAGAAACTCGCTTACCAGTAGGACCTGCGACGAACATAATCGGGATGACCCGACCACCACGTGCTGTATGTTGAGTAGTCCCGCTGCGTGCTGACACCAACCTGGTCGGCGACATTGCAGTACCCCTCGTCGGTGACCTTGGCCCGCCTGATATCGACAGTCTTCATGAGCTCCTCGTCGCCCTCCCACTGACTGCGGCAGTAGGGACATGGGACCTTGGCGGCGGCGCCACCACCACCACCGGCTTGACGCTTTGTGGCGGCCCACATCTCGAAACACTGCCGATGGATATTCTGGCCACACGCAGCCTTGCACCAGACCAACTGCTCCCTGCCGGGCCCCGCCTTCATCTCCTCGAAGCAGATAGGACAGTCGCCCTCCGCAGGCTTGCGGCGCTTGTCGATCTTGCCCCCGGACCCGGGCGAGGCGTCGGTCTCCGGGTTGGGCGCGTTCCGCATGATGTCCTGCAGCTCGGTGCTGAGGAGGGCGAGCTGGTAGACATACTGGGGCCTCGCGCGGAGGACCTTCTTGAGGACGAAGACGACGTGCTTGCACTGGTTGCCGGCGCGGGCGTGCGGGCAGTCGCAGGTCGGCTGGGGGGCGATGCAGACGTTGTACACGTTGCCTGTGCTGCCCGAGATCTCGAAGAACATCTCGGGGCAGTGGGCGGTGCCGCACGAGACACGGTCGAGGACGAAGAATCGCTGTGTGGTGGCGCGCTCCAGGATGGCGGCGAAGGCAGCTGGGGGCTGCTCACGGTATCTGCAGTGTCGTGATCATGTCAGACATATAGTAGTCCTGGGAAACAAAGTCGCGGTCGCTTGGGGATGGCGGGTGGGAGTTGGACTGGACGAACCGTCGAAGCCGCTTCTCGCCAGTGGCAAGCGCAACGGCGTCTCCTGTCTTGGTTCCTTTCTTCATCTTCTTTCTGGGCTGGTCCTGATCTGCAATGAAACCGGACGGAACACCTGCGGTGTAGTTGTAGTCGTTTCTGGAGGCATCGCGCCTCGCAGTCTGGACCTTGCGCTTGAGGCCGCGACCAACCGTACTGGCCCTGGCCCGGGCGGGAGTGCTGAAGCTCGAGGATGGGCCGCCACGAGTCGAGCTTGCCGGGTATGCTTTCTGATACTGGTCGACACCCATTGTATCGCTTGTATTTGATGTGTTGAGACGAGGTCGCTTAGAGGGGTGATCAATGTGTCCTTGGCTTGGGTCGAGTTGGACGCGTCGAACCGCGAGGAGGAATAAACATCGTAAGTTCGGAGGGTGGCACTGGGGAGGAGGCCGAGGTTGCAGCGTTGAAAGTTTATTAGTACATAGTTTCAACTGCTGTAAGTCGCTGTTACATCAGGACTACCCATCCTTGCCCTGACCGCAGGGAGCCCTAACCCTGGAGGCCGTTCCATGCTGTCTGCCCGTGAACCTCCAGGACCGTTGACCTTGGGCAAACTTTATTAGCTTCCAGCGTCCGCGGGATTGACCCGCAATCGCGGGTACAGTGCTCTCCTTGCTGTCAGACCTTCGTTGCCCTATTCCGAGGCTTCCTCCTCTTGCTTTCCATCGCCTCGAGGAGGGGTTTAAATATCCCCAGCGGCCAATGCTGTCCTCATTGTCCTGAAGCTTCAGCTAGGACTGTTGAAGGCGTTGCCCAGGCCTCGCGAGCAAGCCCAGGGACCCTTTTCCTCTCTAGGTCCGGGAAGGGGCCTTTCAATGTTGGGTTTTTGTTGGCGCGACGATACACTGGTAAACTGGGTTTTGGAGCTGCCAGTCTTGATGGAACACTTCAGCCCGTCACGTCCAGGTCCGATGAATACTGAGAAAGACTCTTGACTCGATCAGATGGACCAATCTCGAATTTTCTCCATGAAAATCTGCCTGTCCGCGTCACAGTAATCCAAAATCCAAAATCATGTCGGCGCGGTGAGACGATGCAAGCCAAGACCTGCCGTGCTACGAATCGACTGAGCCCTGCAGCCGTGCCAGGATGCCGCACATCTGGGGGCGTCCATTGTACTGTGTACTGTAAGTCGACGAGTTGCCCTCGACGTACCTCACTTATCGCAAGAACCCTTTTGGCGATTGGTTTACCAATAGACACAGACAAGTCGGAACACGAGCTCGCCAAGTTCACTGATCCTGCGCCACCGCCCAGGCCGCGACGATACAACACAACATACAGAGCATGCCAGTATGCTTGACGTCGGGGACAATGCAGAACCGCCTCCGATGAGGACGCCATGCTCACTCCAACGCACAGCCGGGCTGCAGAGTGCCCCACCGTGCCTGTGGACCCCGAGAACGAAGAAACGTGGTGGGGGCTGAAACAGAGGCCAGCCTTGTCATTCATCATGACAGGCGGGCACACAGATCGACGAGAGGAGATTGTACGCCTGCCATGTTGAGCGTAGTTGAAACGAGACCAATGGCCACGCTCTCGCTCGCCGTTGTAGATCTCCATGCTCTCCAGCTGGAGTGGCTGAGTGGTCACACTGAGATCTGCCAGACATGCAGCAGCCTCAGCGAGCCCGTGCGGATAGCGGCACATGCATGAGAGCGGGAGAGTAAGTAATCTGCGGCAGAGCCTTCACGATACCTACCATGTTTGTTCGCAAAGGTGCGTACGAGATGCGGTCAAGATCAGTACCCTGCGTGACCAGGTTTCGATCTCTTGTCAGGGCCCAGACAACACGACAACCTGCCCCCTGGGGAAAACGTGAAATGTGAGATGACGCACCCCCGGCCCACCTCGTCTACCGTGCTAAAGCGTGCCATTGGCCGCCCGGGACTGCGACGTCGACTTACAACGCTGGACGGGCATGCGGCGAGGTCTGCCTCCGTGGGTGTGGACACGCACATTAGCACCCAGGGCTATGCACCATGACCGTGGCCCGATAGACCAAGTATTCCCGCCCAGGCCAACCACCACTCCCGCCTGGAGTCCCCCCCCCTCCCCGCAAAAGCAACATGGCCAAGTTCCTCAATCCAACATCACGAAAAGCCCGGGGCGATGTTGCAGATAGTGCCGGAGCAGACGTAATCACTGGTGACTATTGGCTCCCCGGGGCCATCTCTCGGAACCCAAGTCATTTTTGAGAGTTGCATTCCCCGCCAAGTCGTAAACGCAGTTTCTAGAAGGATTGGAACCCAGATGATTTTCCAAATCCGTATATCGTCGTCCTTCGTCGCCCTCAAAGTTGGCTCGACCCTTGCCGGTGACGCCAGGGCTGCTTCCTTGCATCTCGGCATCTCTTGTTCCTATAGGGCTTCGTACATTGTATCAAAGGCCCTTCTGCTGTTCTGAACTGTGTTGTCGGGTTGTTGACATCTACCAGTGGTGGACTCTATCAATACAAGTTTGTTTCCTCATCTTGCTTGGTATGCTTTACGAACGACACTGGGTATTATTCCTGGCGCTTTCAACATCACCTCGTCCGCAGATGGTACAGATCTAGCCACAGGTATACGCATCGCTCCCAACATACGAGTGACCGCTCTGCCATATATCCACAACTCAGCACGCCTACCTAGGTAGCCCGAGGCTATCTGAATCCACAGTTCCCCTCTGAGACACGAGCCCCAAGACGCACAATGAAGCTCACCGTCGCCATACCGCTCGTCTTCTCCATGGTGAGCTTCGTGCTCACCATGCTAGCCCTCTTCGCCGGTCAGAAGCCGGGCTTCATGGAGGACTACCACATAGTCATGATGAACACGTCCACCTTGGGCCACGACTTCCTCGAGAACCTTGCCGGCTCCGGTTCCAAGGGCAGCAGCAGCAGCAGCACGGCGACGACGACGTCTGCGACGCCCACGTCGACCGATAAGGGAATCCTGGGCGGCATCGGAAGCGCCTTGAGCTCCATCGAGGCGTCCGCGACGGGCCTTGTCGGTTCCGTCGAGAGCTCGGCCGTAGGCACCCCTTTCTTACTGTCACGGATTCCAAAGTTGCTTTGTGCTCCGTTCCCGCAAGCTAATAGCCTCCAGGCCAGTATTCTGAACGACGTCGGCAACGACGTGGCGGACAAGCTGGCCGACGAGCTGGGCATTGAGCAGTTCTACTCGTTCCATGTGCTTGATCTCTGTGAAGGCGACTTTGCTCCGAATGCCACTGCTTCGGGAGCCAAGTTGAACGTGACGTCGTGTACAAAGTAAGGCAACTCTTACCCGCCTCAAGCGGAGGCAACTCACTGTTCAGGATGCTAATACGACCTTTCCCTCAGGCCATTGGACTTTGGTAAGCATAACTTGGGCTTGATGCACCCATACACTTTCCGTAGACCTCCCCTGAAGACTAACCGCACGAGCAGGCGCCATGAACCTATCTGCCCTCCTTAACAAGCAACTCAGCCTCGGCCCCTTCAACATCTCCCTCTCGGACCTGGGCTTCACAGACAAGCTCGAGGACAAGTTGGACAAGCTGCCCTCCATTTTCGAGGCCCTGGCGGCGCTCTACATCCTCAGCGCCATCTTCACGGGCCTCGCCATGCTGGGCGCCGCCGCGGCGCTCTTCTTCTCCGTCCCGCAAAAGGGCCGTGGTAACCGCAAGGCCGTCGCCGGCAACTTCTGCCTCGCGCTGCTGGGGGCCCTCTTCCTCCTCGTCGGCAGCCTGCTGTACACGGTCGGCGCCCACGAGGCGGTCGCCAAGATCCACGACATGGGCGCCGACGACATCGGCCTGCACGTCACGGTGGGCTCCGGGTTCGAGGCCCTCTCGTGGGCCGCCTTCGCGCTCGTGGCCGCCGCCGCCGCGTACTGGGTCTGGGAGTTCATCGCCGAGACGCGCGCGCGGAGGAGGGGGTCGTCGCGGCCCGCGAGGGCCAAGGGCGAGAAGTATTCGATGGAGTCCAGCCGGAGTGGGCGCTTGGGCAGGAGACATTAGCGCGGGCACGGGTGTGTGTGTGTGTGTGTGTGTCGGAAAATCTAACCGAGTCATCTGTGGTGGGTATTTTTGCGCGGCTCCTCGTGGATGAGGGACTGGAGCACTCTTACCGACCGCTCTTTTTATGACTGGATTGGTTGATGTCTCAGGACTTTGTCGATGGCTATGGGGAGGCGACTGCATGTTCTTTTGTTTACTATGTGAAATGAAGGGGGCCTAGGGCTGTATAATAGACTGATACGTGAAAAGACGAAGCTTTCTCGGACCGATCGACCAAAGACAGACCCAGTGATGGTTTCCGTGAAGCCGCATTGGATGGCGAGTGAGCATCAGTCACTCAAACATGGCTTTCCTAGCATTTAGGCAAGGAAGACTAGACCTTGGAAACATACGTACTAATCATAGTCGTGGGGTTTCAATCGGAGTCTCAGCACCCCTAACCGTTCAGAGGTTGGTCTGTGGTGATTAAAACATCCAGCATACGCGAGTAACATCAAACCGCGGGCGTCATCTTAGTACTGCAATTGACGTGAAGACCACAGCCAGGAGAACCGGACCCCAGTGTTTGGGAGAAACATTCGGAGAAAGAGGCTTGAAGCGGCGCGATATTCTCACTAACTCTGTGGTACAGGGCCTCGACATTACGACCAAGTGAAGCACCGAGTCTCACTCGCCACAGAGACAATATGCCTCGTTCTTTGTCCCGGTCACATATCGGAACTCTGCCCCTGACACGCTCAAGCTTTCGCCTTGGCCAGCCTCTCCTTCGTCCTCTCAACCATCACGGGCTCGTTGAAGATGCCAGTGACACTGGGTGACTTGATGACCGCCTCAGACCACTTGTGGAAGTTGGGCGTCTGCTCAGTCAGCGCCTTGGCGACGCTGGCCGGGATCAGCCCGTGCTTCGCAAACACCTTGAGGCGAAGGACAAAAGGTCCGGTCAGACACTGCAGAGAGCGCGATTAGTCGGGTTCCTGCGAATATGACAGGAAGCGTCCGGCCGAGCCAGATGCAACCCACCTCGGCAAGAGTCAGCTTCTCGCTGCCCCCAAAGAACGGGCCGGCGCCCTCCAGCAGGGGCTCGATCTCCTTCGCCACGGCCCTCACCAGGTCGTCCCCCTGGGCGGCGGCCTCCTCGTCGGTCTTGGCCGTCAGCGTCCTCATGTACAGGCCGCTGACCTTGGAGAACCACGCGTCGACGAAGAAGGCGGTGCGGGCCCGGGCGAGCGGGCCGTTCGGGTCGGTCGACGCCGGCAGCAGGTGGCTCGGGTGGGCGTCGGCCAGGAACTGGGCCACCACGGCGGACTCGGTGATGATCTCGCCGTTGTAGGCGAGGGAGGGGACGAGCCCGCGCGGGTTGACCTTGAGATACTCTGGGGTGCGGGGGGCGCTGAGATCGATGATTTCCTGGGGAGGATCCAAAAGTTTAGTCAACCCTATCGAGGCACCCTGAGAAAGGTCGTTTTCAACGTGGAGAGGGGCATTTCATCCGCATCAAGATGGAATCACCGGGTGTGCTTTGCCGGTGTTTCACCAGGAACCGTACCTCTTCGAAGGGAATCCCCAACTCCGCGAGAGTAATATGGGCTCTTCATCGACTCTGTCAGCAAACCCGATTGATTCACTCCGTCATCGAGTTGTCTGCGAGAAAGTTGGGCGGGCTCTGAGACTCAGCCACATCCCAGGAGACTGCGAAGACTCTGGAAAACACTGGAAAGACTCAGTCGTACCTATGTGCCCCTGGCGTACTGGTCAGCATCGTTGTAAATCCTCATCGAGCCTCACCCTCATCTTCCCCTAGGCATGGACTTTCCACCTACATGGACACGCATGGTTGGTGTAAAGTTTGAGTGACGCTCCCTTGGAACCCATTTTTACGTTGCTTCTCGTTTTCTGATCCGATTTTAAAAGTATTGTCAATATGAAGAGGTACCTTTGCAGAAGGTGATGTGTTCACCCTGTTGCAATTATCCGGGTCACTGCGGATTATAACAAAGACATGATGAAGTTTTAGAATTCATCGCATTACTAATAGACCTTCTGGCGCGTACCCCTCTCGGATGGACTCGCACCCGGATTGCATCATCTGCAGCAGGCGTTGCTTCAGCCTCCGAACATCAGCCAAAGGGGGCACGGAGGAGAGGTATTTGTCAGATCGCAACAACGAAGGCTGATGTCTACGACGAATATTTGTCTCTTTTGGGTCCAGCATCTATCTCAGTCACACTACCTAGCAGTCCAAACTAATTCAATACCTGTGCGGGCCTGTCGTTGCTCTGTGCCGTGCCGAAGCTCGGCGTCCGCAACTTAAACACATGTCCGGACCGGCTGGTCCGGGATATCCGGCATTCAAGTTGGCATGAACATTGAAGAGCGATTGACAGACCTCATAGTACTTTCAACTTATGTAGATATACCCTTATTGCATACTCTACAAGAGTTTCTCATGTCTATTGTGGTGTCCCTTCTCTTTTTGATCTGTCAATAGGGCCTGTCTGGGATCATTATGTACCTACTCATATACATACATGTATGTACCCAACCGACGGGAAGTAACATCTTGGTCTTGGCCATCGACATTGAGGCCAGTAACGGAGCTATCGGACGCACAGCTTTGTTGCAGCAACGTGTCTTCCTCTCCAGACTGCTCGACGCAAAGCTATTTTGCTCACAAAATGACACGGAAATGCTACACAACACGGTCTCTACCTAGGTACCTGCGGTAAGCTGAGACCGCAAAGCGGACCCGGGACCGGGTCAAACACATGAGAGCATTGAGATTTAGCACGGCACTATTTCCCCACCCAAAGATCTACCTAGTACCTTGCACCCAGCTGTCGTTCCTTCTCGATTTGCTCTGGATCCACGATTATGACAGCCTTGCCCTGGATCTTCCCGCCGTGGACCACCTCGAGAAGTTGTTCAATCTTGTCCAACCCCTCAAAAACGTTGGTCTTGACCTTGACCCCGTTCTCGGCGATGAAACGAACCATGGCCTCGCTCTCTTTGGGAGAGCTGATGACGCTGCCCTTGACCCTCACGTCACGGAACACAAACTCGTGGAAGGGTATGACGACGTTATCTGGCTGAGCAATTTGCACCATGGTGCCGTGCATCCTGGTGACGGCACACGCCAGGGCCGCAGCCGGCTCTGCATCTGAAAGGGTGACGGTGGCATCAGCCCCGGCACCGCCTGTCACCTCTTGAATCTGCCTCACGACATCGTCCTTGCCCTTCCGCGCGTCCACGACCAGGTCAGCACCCATGGCCCTGGAGATCTCGAGACCGTCCTCCCGCGCGTCGACCCCGATGACCTTCAGGCCCTTCTTCTTGGCGAACTGCACCGCGAGGTGGCCCAGACCGCCCCCGGACCCGACGATGGCGAGCCACCGGCCCTCCTCGAGGCCCGCCTGCTCGACGCCCCTCCACGACGTGCGCCCCGCGCACGCCAGCGGCGCGGCGCTCAGGAGGCTGACCTCGTCCGGGAGCCTCGTCGTCGAGCGCGCGTCGCAGAGCGCGTACTCGGCGAAGAAGCCGTCCCTGTGCACCCCGCAGTGGCCCGCGAGGTCGGTGCAGTACTGCCGCCAGGACTCGTTGGGGCCGGTGCAGTCGGCGCACCTGCCGCAGGGGTGGAAGGGGAGCCCGCACATGACGCGCGCGCCTTGCCAGTCGGTGGCCGACGATCCTCCGGCGACGACCGTGCCGGCGCCTTCGTGGGAGGCAGTGGACGGCAATGTGGTGGGGAAGACTCCCGATTGGATCATCCCATCCGTGTGGCAGTAGGAGGCCACGGCGATCTTGACGAGGAGGTCATAGGGGCCGAGGTTGGTAGGGTCAGGGACGTCGACAGTTCTGATCTGGTATGGTTTGTTGAACTCGACGACCTGGGTGGATGTGGGTGGTCAGCATTACCTAGGTCCTCTCCACTTCTGCTAGGTCATTGGACAGCCTTGCCTGGATGGCCTTCATCTGCTTCGGGAGCTTTGCTGCAGCCATGATCTTGACTTGACGTTTTTACTCTTCTTCACAAAATGTATGTCGCCCTTTGGCGAATGCTCGAACACACCTGAGCGGTAAGGTTTTGCCCCAAAAGTGGCTTGGCAGTTACTCGAGGAATCCTTTGGCATTATTAGCAAGTGAGAATATATAGTTTGTCACATTTGACAGTCTCTGAGGAGTTAGTTGGCTTTGATGACGTCGTTTCATCGGCATTAGCAATCGCGACGCATTCGGACTATGTACATGTTCCGGATTTAACATCGGCAACAGTCACATCTTGCACCACATAATTTTGTGTCACCTCCCATTCTCCGGCTTGGATGAAAAGAAGCAAAGAAAACGCCGTAGGAGCATGTAAAGGTCGAAAATGGGTGCAAATGCTCTGAATACTTAATGTAAGCAACTGCTCACCGGCTTGAGTACTTAGATACTTGGGTAACTGCTCAGGTTAGGCTCACGGCCCGGGAGGTAGCGTTCCATTGGCTGATCCGAAGCAGTCTATTTGGCGCCCGCCCGAGCATTGAAGGAAAGAGGTAAGAGGGGCCCGGGGGGGGGGGGCGTGAAATTTCATTGAATCTGCCTCGACTGCCCTTGTCCCTGGATACTACCTAGGTATCCTTTCTTTGGTCTCAACATCGTCCGGGCCTGTATGTCGACCTGTGACTTGCGTCTCTCAGAACTTCACTTACAATAATTGTATGCGACCTGGAAACACTGTATACAGGGGAAGATTGACCTCAGATTCTGCAAACCAATGATCTGAAGTACTGGGCTACCTAGGTATTTATAGAATACGTCAAAGAAATATAGACTGAAGGGGAGGCCTTTATTTGGATAGCACTCGGGTCTTTGTCACCCGTGGACAACGCGTTGCGACCTCTCAGCGAATCGCGAGGGCCCAGGCATCTCAACAAATCGGTGGTGTCAAAGTGATGCATCATGTGACCAAGACTGTGCTGCTTCTGGCCGAAGGGCTTAGGTCAAGGTTGTATGTTTGGAGTTGGCCTAATGCCAGCAGCGACATCGTGTATGATAGCTGAGCAGAGTGGGTCAGTACCGTACATACAATTGCGCGGTAGCACAGGGGAGCGACACAGCCGAGATTATGAGCCATTATTGTTGTGTACAACCTCGTTCCTTGACGAGTTGACGAATGCCAGCTGGGCTTCTAGTTCGAAGGCCCTCACTTGATCTTCTGTGGCAATGTTAGATTTTGGAAATACCTAGCCAAGGTGGTGACAAAGGCCACACGGGTGCACTAGCCGGCCGGTTCCTGGCAAAAGTACGTTCTCAATAAAGCATCGATTGTACCTTGTTCAAGTTATGACCGTAGGGCTACCCTAGGTATTATGACCAGCCGGCGCATTTGGATACTCTGTGGTATACTATTACTAGGAGCGGGCCCGTACGTAGGCCCTGGTCTGTTTGTTGTTAACAACGATCCATGAGTGTTTCATTTCCTTGATTCTATTCCGTGCATTCTCAAACCCTCGTTGGCTTCTCAAGTTATTCACTCTTCTAATAGCCTTCTCCACCTTCCTCTAACTGTGCTTCCATGGACCATTGTTATTGTCACGATGCCGGGTACTACAATCTTCGACAGACTCTTCTTTCTCTCGCTCTTTGCGGCAGCAATCTGGGCACAAGCTGGTACGCTCGTTGTCACTGCTGATGGGACAGACTTGGCAAATAACGCCATTGCGAGCAAGACTGGCAGCCCACCCAGTGCTCATCTGTCCATCACCAGTGCTACCTTCACAGGAGCAGATGGCTCTGCAGGCATCTTCACAGATGGCCCATGGAACATGGCAGGAGGTGCGCTTTTGACGACGGGCCGGGCGGCAGATGCATCGTCAAAAGGGGCGATCCAGTCAACGGATAATCATTTCGCGGGATCAGCGAGGTACTGCGGGGTGAATTCCTTCGATGCTGCTATTCTCAGCATAGACGTAGTCTTGGGACAGGGACAGATGGGTTTGACGAGCACCATATCCTTTGCGTCGAAGTGAGTTGTCAACAAGAGGCCCCCTTTCGATACCTAGGCATGCACAGGAGGTCTGACACGCGGCAGTGATCCTAGAGATATCATGGTCCTCTTTGTGGATGAGATCGCAGTTGCGTCGCTTAACATGTGTGACTGTAGAGAATCTCTCGACGGGGCTGCATTGACACCGCAGACAACGATGGGCTGGCTCGCGGGGTCGACCATCGGCGACGACGGCATGTTGCGGATAAATAACACGGCGTACGTCAGCAACTATGAGTTTACCTCAGAGCCGCTCTATATCAATTACACGACCGCTCCCGGGTCACACACGGTGAAAGTCGTGATATGCGACTTAAAAGATGCCCTTCACGACTCGGCAGTCTTTGTCAATAACATTGATGCGATACCGGGACCAGCCTCAACTTCATCTTCCTCAAGCATGGTGGGAACGTCGATTTCTTCATCAACTACTCTACTGTTGACTTCTTCATCAACTACTCTACTGTTGACTTCTTCATCATTGATTACTCCGCTATCAACCTCTTTATTAACTACTCCGCTGTCAACCTCTTCATTAACTACTCTGCTGTCGACTTCTTCATCATCAACTACTCCGCTATTAACCTCTTCATTAACTACTCTGCTGTCAACTTCTTTATCATCGACTACTCTGTTGTCGTCTTCTTTATCATCGACTACTCTGCTATCAACTTCTTTATCATCGACTACTCTGCTATCAACTTCGACAACTCGGTCTACAAGCTCCCTGCCGTCATCAACAAATTCCTTCATCTCTCTCAGTACTGCATTATCAAGTAGTGTCACTTCCTCGAGTATCGCTGCCCTCTCCTCAGCCAATGTTTCCACAGGGCCCGCGACAAGCACTTCATCAAGCTCGACGACGCAACCCTTCTCCAGTACATATTCCATATCACCAACAGGAACAGCCTCTTCCTTGAACGTTGCATCCTCGGCCAGCACCGTATCTTTGAGTACGACCGCCCTTTTCACAAGCAGCCCCTCTTCCGTTTCGAGTTCGCCACCCTCGAGTCTAGCACTGCTGTCATCTACCGCTCAGGCAACTTCTCTAGAGCTAAAGACTCCAACCAAGTCGTTTTCACAAGCCGCCTCCATCACCTTCTCGATGCCATCTTTGAGTATGCAGACACCATACCACATCACTCAGTCCGCAACTACAAGTGTGACAGCAGATACCTCTGTAACCGGAGACCAGACGAGCCTGGGTATAGCTGCAGGATACACTTCGCAAAGCTCTGCTGAGATTCTGAGCGCCTCGGTCCCGTACACGGCATCGGAGCCAAGCTCTCTCCCCAACCAAAACCAGATTGCCACAACAACCGGGCTTCAGTCCATGGGGGTACCGTCCACAACAAGCACCTCCCAAATAGCAAACCCAACATCACAGACAGGTTTCACGGGAGACATCTCTCCTACCGTGTACCTTTTACCTACAAGCGGTGGTGGCTTACCAACTCTGGGTTTGTCTACTCAGGAGAGTATTGACCAGATGGCTTCGTCGTCTGCCAACACATTGAGCACCGCAGTTGGAACGGAGATTGGCACAACATTCAGCTTGTCACTCAGTCAGACATCAGCATCCGAGCTGCCCGAGCAGACATTGATCACAGCGTCACAGCCATCCAGCCCGTCGACTACCGCGGTGATAACTACGGAACAGCCGTCCATTGCCCCGCCGATGGCGACTTCGTCGACAAGCGATAACACGCAGGATTCACTCGAAAGTGGCCCAGGAAGTCCCACCACAGTGATCAGCACAACGATCATCACCATCGTGCAGACGGGGAAAACGACTGTCACCAATTACTTCGGAACCATGCCTCGACCACCTCAGGTTTTCCTGACAAGCACAGTCACAGTTTGTCCACTGTGTTCATCGAATATCAACACCGATACCGGGGCGCCTTCGGCGATCGGTGGCCTCCGAACACCATACGTTGGGCCGCACGAGACCAAGTCTCAGACGACCATCGCTATCGCGAGACCAACTCCCCCAACCGAGGAAGAGGATGACAGTTATTCCCTATCAAAGTCATCAGTCACGAGCCGAGGCACATATACTCCACCAATGGCCATCTCCAGCTCCACCATATCTTCAACGGATCTCGATAGTTCGTCCACAACGAGCCCAACCTCGGCTGCTACGACGTCGATCATTGAGGTTTCGGACGCGCAAAAGACGGCAGAATACCCGTCGTATTCGATTGTGACCCTCGCATTCCTCGCCGGCTTGGCAATTCTCGTGCATCCATGATGCACATGCAGGTCACACAATAGACGCCGCCTCCACGACGGCAACATCCGCGCACCTGTCTCAAGTCGTCTGTGGAGAATGCGGGTCTCTCAGTGATCTCCTGCATACCTAGGTAGTACCCACTGTTGATTCTTGCTCACTCGTGACAGAGCCATAGGTATTTCCTGGGCCGAAGTCTGAATCCAACGACCACATTGTCACAAGATCTCTCAGTCAGTATCAGCACCCAGCACGGGCTCTGCCGGAGCGGGGACATTACGAGCTTACAGAGGGAGGGGCGAATTCCATGTATTACAATCTCATTCTCGGCTCTGGAAGGTACCCAGACTCCGTCATAGACGTATTTATCCGCCCGACTGTTGATGGACGACCGATACAGGTCGGCAGAGTGTGGATCGGGGTTTGAGGTCCCCGTTCTTGCATATCCACTGTTGGGACTCTTGGTTGTACGGGAAGTGGGTTCAGCTGCACGTATTCTGGGGCCGTCGGAAGAAAGGGCACACCGTCTGCCCCACCTCCATTGCCTAGATCAGTCCTTGGGCAGCCGAATACGTAGCTGGCTTGCGATCTGGACTCCTGAAGTGGACTCGTCGCACCCAACGGCGTTTAGTGTGAAGGCCGAGGTGACGAATCCAGTCAGTTGTAATGTGTGGACACCTCAGAGTCCTCGCGTCTGCTTGAATCTGGACTCTGAAGCTATTGACAGTTCGAGTTCAATGATCGTCCGGCCAGATGTTGTCGAGCGGGCCGCGTAGACGCCAATGCACCTGTCCGTCGAGCTGCATCACGAAGACGATTTCTGAGCGTCTGTCCATGTGCGTCGTACGGTGGTAGATGGCGTGCTGGCCATGCAGCTTCACATCTGGCACCACGGGTGTGCGCGACGTCAGCAGCAAACACGCGACCTAGATGGGGTATAGCACGGCTTCGCCAAGGGGTCCAAGGACATTTGGGCCGCGGACGGTGTGCGGGCGCAGGCCCCCGGGCCATGCTATGTACGACGGTACCTAGGTAGGGTCACTCTGCCGCATCGGTGTCCCACGCGACCAGGGCGACCCCTTTTGGTGTTCCTGCGCCATCGGGTCAGCATGACCTTTTCCCATACCCCCACGGCATGGCGGCACGGCGGCAGAGGTGCATGCGATCAACTCACAAGGCTCCGGCTCGACGGCTTGCCGACCACGTGCAGACCGGCCAATCGCGGAGATTGTAACCAAGTTCCCGGGTTGGGCGGCACACAGTTCCATGGAGGTCGTCAATAGCTTGGACATCTCGGTCGACTAGTCGCCTTTTACACCAAATCGACAAAGTACGTAGGTACATGACGAAGGATCAAGTGAGACCGCTTGTCGAGCGGCGGTTACGGGGCTACCATCCTTCAAGTTGACATAGTTGTGGAGCCATTTAAATTTTCTTCAACCTAGTGACCTTTAGACAATATATTAATCGCCATGCGCTGGCTACTGTGATATTCGGTGATGGCCAGTCCTAGATGTCTGTCAGCACATCTTTTGGTATCTCAGGCCTCAATTTCCATGCCCTGTTGAGCTTCTCAGTGCAGACGCGATGCTTTCTTTAGCTCTCCTGTCTGCTGCGCCTATCGTGGTCCTGGCAGCGTCTGTATATGCTCCTGAATACGCCACGTGCCCAGACGGCACCCTCGTGAGATCCGCAGAAGGCATATCAGATTCCGAAGCCAAGTATATCGTCTCACGGAAGGCCAAAGCTGATGTGGCCCTCCAAGCGTGGTTGGAAAAAGTCCTCCCCAGTTTCGACGGCTCAGCCCTACCTACAATCGCTCTGTCCACCTCTGGTGGAGGGTTCCGGTCCTTTCTGGTCGGGGCTGGTGTGATTCAAGCCTTTGATGACAGAGATAGCAATTCGACTACTGCAGGTGTCTTTCAGTCCCTCACATATCATGCTGCTTTATCTGGAGGGTCGTGGCTTCTCAGCTCTCTGGCCCAGGGAAATTGGCCGACCATCTCTTATCTCCAGTCCACTGTGTGGGATACTCAATTGGCCGGCGGAATCCTCGACGCGACCAACAACACTACTGTCCTTGACTATGAGCAAATCGCCCTCGACATTGTAGCCAAGGCTGAATTAGGGTTTCCGGTCTCTTTGGTCGACCCGTGGGGAAGAGAACTCGGCTACCAGGTCATGGAGGGCGGACAGGGTGCTTCGTCCTTCACCCTATCGAACATCACTTCTCAGTCCAACTTTAGCACTTTTGAGGTGCCATTCCCCATATTGACCGCAACCAAAATCAACTACCTTGACGGAGAATGCGAACCCACACAAGAAGAAGCCATCTTTGAGTTCAACCCCTACGAGTTTGGCTCCTGGTCGGACGACGTCTCCGCATTTGTACAGACTCGATACCTTGGGAGCAACCTGACTGCTGGAGTCTCAACAACCTCGGAGTGCGTGCTTGGCTTCGACAGAATCGACTGGGTGATGGGCACGTCTTCGAACATCCTGGAGGAGTTCATCTGTGACGCGACCCTACGCGTGGATGTCACGGAGGACTTCCCGAGCTCCATCGTCCAGATTGTCGAGGAGTTCACTCCGGCGTCAGAATATGGCTATTCCATCGTTCCTAATCCTTTCAAAGGATTTGATTCCAGTACAGCCACCAACACAAGTTCTGTGTCTGGCCTTGACACGCTTTATCTTGTTGACGGAGGGGAGCCATTCCACAACGATCCCATCCTTCCCCTTCTGGAGCCCTCTCGCAACGTCTCTGTCATCATCATCAATGACAATAGCAACGATGACGATGACTATCCGGATGGCGCAGCCGTTGCCGCGGCCTTTGAGGCCACCCAGACAGGGCGACTGGCAGGACGCTTCCCCCGAGTCCCAGACGCAGGCGACTACAGCACACTCAAGGCGCAATTCTTCGGCTGCTTTGATCCAAAAGCAGTGACCGTCATATACCTCCCAAATGCGGACTGGACGTTTGCCTCCAACACTTCGACGTTGCAGCTGGAGTATCCAGAGAGCGAGACCAACGCCATGATCAACGACGGCAACCAAGTCGCCACTCAAGGTTACAACGAGACGTGGGGAACATGTCTTGCTTGTGGCCTCCTTGTGAAGGAGGTAGGTGCTTTGGGCATGCCGTTGGAGTGTGCCGCCTGTTTGGCGGAGTATTGTTGGGTCGCTCCGATTTAAATCCTGGGCATGCCCACATGCACTGCAGGCCCATAATCGACAATGAGGTGCAAATTTAGTTGCATCACCGCGCATGCAAGCTAGGAGTTGAATAACACTGAAAATAACGTCCTACTTAATTTAGATACCATAGTTAGTAGACGAATGTATTTTATGTAATCGAAGAGGTCTAGCCACATAGTAACCGCTTTTGGATATTTAAACCCTTACGTTATTTCACTCTTGTTAAAAGAGTAATTTCCTCTCTTTAACAACATAGTCGTGTACGCTAAACGTAGCAACTATTTGCTTTTCTTACTATATTTATTCACAAGCTTACCTAAGTAGCTAATAGCAACAGGATTTTAATTCCTGTGCTTATTAGATTCTTTTCCTGTGTCCGCCGTCTATAAAAATTATTTTAAAAAGTTTAAATTACAAAACTATAAACCTAAAGTAGCTAGTTTTAATAAAAGATTTTCAATCTCTTATTTTTTTTTAAATAAAATAAGATAATAAAAAGTAAAGTTAAATTTATTATAAGCTTAAACTGTTTTAAATGTTTATAAAATATAGCAAAATACTTATAAAAAATTAAAAAGAATAACTTATAAAGGGCTAAGGCTTATAAAGCCCTAGCTAAGTTTAAGGGTTTGCTAAAAAGGCACTGCATTGTATATAAATAAGCCTAGTATCTTTTATATTCTTTCTTTATAGTATTTAGCTAGCAAATAAAATTATAATACTATTTAAGGCTTATATAACATTTTATTTTTTATATAACTAAAGA
>JALRMF010000246.1:0-73109 GCA_026120015.1 Dendrostoma leiphaemia | reverse complement strand
AACTTTTTTAATGCATTTATAATATAAAATAATATATAAATAACTTTAAAACTTTTTTATAAATGCTAGCAGCTTATCTAATGCTATATTATACTTTTAAAAAAATAATTAATTTTATATAAAAACACTAAAACCTTTTATAAAGTTATAATAGCAAGCAATTAACTAGCAAATTTTTTCATTAAGTGCTTTTGCCCTTATAAAAATCTCATAATCTTTCCTATCTTTACTATATAATAAAAACACTAACAGCATATATATATACAAATATATTAGCAACCCTAAAGCACTTTATACTATATTCCAACCCTTTTCCTATTTATTTTTACTTTATTTTTAAGCATACACATATATATATAACAATTTAATTTCCCTCTTGCTTTTTACCTTTTATATCTTATTACTATACTTGTAGGTTTATAGCTGGAAGGAAGGACTGGGCCTACGTTTGTCTGGCTGGAGGACCGGTCTGCCGCGGACTGGCGCTAGCCGGCTACGGCTAGTGCGGAACAAAGAGGGACATAAGCCACCTTCCGTGGCCTTGTCCCCCAACGTGAATAGCCTCCCTTTCTTCCAACAATCACTAATTACGAATCAACTGCATAATTAACAAGTGCATAATTCTACTAAGTGAGACTTTACTAATACTAATTAGTGGTTAAATCGGTTAACTATAGACGGCAAGGTAAAAGAAATAGTTTACCTTTAAAGCAGTCTGCTAACGGCATGCACGTTAAGATCTTGTGAGAAGAGGTACTGTGCTAATCCTTATAACCAGCTTTCGTTTATATGTTACGCTTGCTGGGCGTTCTTAACGCAGAATAACATTGTAAACAGCTTTATAACCCCTTTAACAACTATACCTAGCAATATATATATCACTACCTTTGTTACGCTTTAAAAACTAGTCTTTTCTACAATAATAACAACTCTCCCAAATCTCACGATTTTTCCTTATTGCGTAGTTAAAATGCGTTTGCTAAAACCTAAAAGATTATACTTTATTACCCTAGCAATCATTTCGCTATTTACCCCGCCATTTACTTATTTATACAAAGAACCCCTTTAAAAGCAAACAAAACACGCAGGCTGAGTTTTCCCAGCGTTGCTTTTTTTTGCATAGTTTTATTTTATACCCTTTAGCAATAGTTTACTAATATACTAAACCCCTTTTCAACTAACTAACAACCTCTTTTACCTTTTTATATAGTTATTGACAATAGTAAACAATAAAGAGTCTATCTAAAGGTTGGCCTTTGCCCTTAGCAACTTTATACACAAAGACCTTATAAAAGAAAGCTGAGTCGATAAAACCAATTGGTTTGTTGTTGACCTAACCCTTTAATTTGCCCCCCTTACAATAGACTCAACTAACGCATATTTAATAACCCTGGTCGCAAAAGCAATATACAACTATACTATTAAAAAGCTCTATAATAATAACCTTTTCTATGCCTTTTAAGAGAAATTTGATAGGTAGACTAAGGAGATGTTTAATGTAATTAACTAGAGTTTTTATCGCAAGTTAAAGAGACTTCTCTGTAAACGAAGAGTTTACACTAAAAAGAAGAAGGGTAAAATAAGACAATAGTTTATAGCCCTTTTTGCGATGAAAGATCTACTCCCTTAAGATAAGAAGGAGCTTGAGGCAACTACCTTTAAGCCTAGCACCCGCTTACTATTATAACTATTTAAGGTGGCAAAAGCCCTCTTAATAGAGTTTATTGAGAAGGCAATGAGATTATAACAACGACCTTTTCCCCTACTAAACCAATTTTCCCCTTCTCCCCCTTAATTAGATTAACCTACTCCTTAGACTTATAATTACTTTCCTTAACTACGATGGCCTCCCCATCCCAACTAAGCGACTATATTATTACCTATATAAGAGAGAGAGAATATTAGGGGATATAATAAACTAGCATATCAACGCAGATCTTTTGACTTGCTCGAGGAACCTATTTGTATATATATACAATGAGATTAATTGTACCTAGTAATAAACACACCCCTACCCTAAACCCCTCCTTTAAAGTATAACTTATATAAAACTCTCCCCTTTTGTCCCACTAGGAACAATTTAATTAACCCTAACTTATCTTTCCTATTTATAAAGATATAGGATTGCAAGAAAGCATACACAAGTAAATTATATAATCTATTAGATAACAAAGTGCAGATCTTCTTTAGCATCTGCTAGCATATAGGCATTACTGCTAAGCAATTCTACGCTGTGTTTCCTTATACCCTTATAAGTTAGGCTAAAACCTACTATATTTACTATATTAAATAATAGGATAGCTTTACAATAGCATATTAGAAGATTAAAAAGCACTTTAATACAAAGGTAAACCATTATTATTATTATACTAACTAGACCTCTATAATATTTACTAAGATAAAGCTGCGGCTACCTAAGAAAAGCTCTTACAAGGTGCTTTAAGCTCTATTTAACAAGCTGCAGCTATGCCAACGTGCCCTTAGCCTTAATTTTAAGGGTGAAAGAGCTTTAAGGACCATAGTAATCTAGGCATGCCGCAAAGTATATAAACTTAAGCATACTCTTTTCAAGCTAGCAGAAAAGTATAAAAAATTGTTTTTAAACCTGCGTTTATTAGTTAAAACCCACCTTAATTATCTTTCTCCCTACTAAATAATTACTAACAAACTAAACAAAAAGCCTTATAATTAATACTATTTAAACCACTATTATAACAACAACTATGGCTAAGGCTTCTTTTATAGTAGAGGAGGCTTTTGTCTACATAGTGGCTACTGTGGTAGCGGCCGTAGCAACGGCTGCAACTTTAGCAACTGCAACCATAGCAACCATAGTCAGAGTAACTATCGTAGCAATTAAAAGAAAAAGTATTACGTTTATAGCAAAAAAGGTTGCTGGTTAATTAAATACTTAGATAACAAACGCTGCCGGGCAAAAGATTAGTATATTGCCTAATATAAGTTTATAAGCACGTTGGCAAATAAGTTTACAGTCTTCCTAGCAGATTATAAAGGATATAACCTTGACCAGCAATGGCTATAAGGTAATAATAACTATAAAGACTTTGGTGAAGATAATAAAAACAGCGCTACTATTACCTAATACCTTATAAACCAAGCGTTTCTATATTATATAATAAGTAACAATGCCTTTAGCCTCTTTAAAACAGATACTTTAGCTATATAGTTCCTTATTAAAGACTGCTATTCCAGACTCTGTTTTCAAGGTATTCTTTTTAATACAGGTGCTGCGAAAGTATTAATTATTAGCAAAGAGCAGTGCATAGCCTTCTAATATAAAAACCCATCTCTTTAAATTAATAAAGCAGCCGCTAGCTAAGCCTTTATTAAATTTGGTAAAAGATTAACGGTAATGTTAATCGGCACTATCTCTCTCTATACACCTATTAGGAAGATTACTTTCCACGTTCTTAAAACCTTTATACCTTTTCTTCTCTGCCTCGCCAATATAGACTGTTTAAGAGTATATTTTAACAATATTATAAATAAGTTAATTAAAGGCAATAAGGCTTTTCTAATAGTCTGCAAGTGGGGCTACCCATGGTTTTTTTTAAGCAAAATAAAATAGGCAAGAGCCTTTCTTTTAGAAGCTGAGTTACAACGGCTTTATTATCGTTTTAGCTACCTAGCAATAAATTAGCTATACTAAATATTAACAAAGGCAGGGCATAACAACGTTAACAAGAAGGCATTACAATTAATTGAGAAGTTTTGCCACCATTGCTAAATAAATAGCTTAGCGCTACAACAATTTAAGTTTACATTATATAATAACTATGATTTTAATTATAAGATCCTAGTTAATGTAATATATCTAAATAGCCGTTTTATTCTTCATATTGTTAATGTCTTTACAGCCTTTTAAGGCGCATGTTTCTTTTTATCTATATTAGCCAAAGTTACGTAAAAAGCCCTATGCCAACTTTAGATTAACACTTACTAAAGCCCGCTGAATATTATTATATATAACGCTAGCATAAACTTTGCCTTAATAAAGTTTAGAAATAAGGCTAGGCTAATAAGGGTTATATGTAAATAAGTGCTTATAAAGGCATATTAATTGATAGGTAAACTAGAGAGATATTATAGCCTTCTCTGCTAAGCATTTGAAATTTTATATGCTGAACTAGCTGGCACTATATCTAATAATGCTATTTTGCAAATAGCTGTTAAAGCCGTTAATAATATAGTAAAACTTAACAGCTTAATGCCTATACTTTTAGTCTTTGGCGCCTACCCTTAAATCACAATAAACTCTCCTCTATTGCCTTTAACCCTTAAATAGGCAAAGGCTATTTAAAAGGCTATAAGGGCCCTCTGCAAAGCATTGGCTAAGCGCTAAATAAATAATGCCCTTAATACTAGAAATAATCTTATAATAAACGCAATACTATCCCTTCCCTTAAAAAGCAAAGTATATATATAGCAAGAGAAGGAAAGGTGGCAAGGCCCTTATAAAATTGCGGCTATTAACGGTTATAATATTACTTTAAACATAGTTAACAAACCTATCGTCTTCTAATCCACCCTCCTCCAACTATATTATTAAAACCATATAAACCCCAACCTTTCTCTTTCCCCTTAGAATAAAGACAATAAAGCCGTTAATAATAACGCCAAGGCTGCCGCTGACAAAAAGACGGCGCCTATGCTACCCTAGCCACGTAAGCGAGGATGGCTACTAGGCTTTAAAAACAAACTAAAGGAGAAGGCTGCCGCTTACGTTACTACTGCTGCCTATATTATAAAGAAAAAGAAAGGTGACTATAAACTAGCTGTTAAGCTATGGAACAATAGCATTATTATAGCGCTAGGACCTTTATTTAAAGAGTCTAATATATATGAGGTAAAAGATTTTATTAGCTGGGGCGTCTTTAGCTTTAAGCAATATAACGAGGCTAAGCATAGCAGCCACCGTATATTCAAATCTCATATTATTTAGAAAGTCAAGGGCAAGACCTCTAAGCTTTACAAAAAGTCTTGTTTTATTATCTAAGGCTATAATAATACAGCTAAAGAAGCCATCCTTATACAATTGCCTATAATTTAGCATGCAAGCTAGCGTTTGCTTTTTACCCTAGCACCCTTATTTCTAGGTTAAGGAATAACGCTTTTACTTTATAATATTACGTAGGCTTACCCATAGTTATAAATGAAACTATTCTATATTGTTTTAGCTGCTGTTTTAATTAAACTAAAATATAAGTACTCTGCTAAAATAATCATTTGGGTAATTAGACCGCTGTATAGCATTGCTAAGGCAGGAGTACACTGGTTTGCAATGTATTAAAGCCACCACTGAAAGAAGCTAGGCATAAAGACATTAACTTATAACCTGTGTCTTTTGATTACAGAGGGGCCATTATTGTCGTTTGGTTTAGTGGGCATATAGACAAATAATACTTTAATCTTAGCAACGACCTCTTTTATGGCTGCTAAAGATAAGGAGTTAAAGAAGGCTGAGTTTTGGGCAAAATCTAAGATACTGCTAATAGCGAAGATACCCTTTAAGTTTAATAGCGCTAAGTTGTTACTTAATGGTAATAACCTTTTTTTATAATAAAAGGGTTAAGGCATAAAGATTGTTGTTGTTGATGCTAAGTCTTTAGACTACGCTTAATGCTATCTAGAATAGAGAGCCTAAGGTGCTTATATTGCCTTAATTTATTAGCTAAAGATAGCATTTAACTTTTCTACTGCTGCTTAAACTCTAGACCCTAGCAAAGCTAAGTATGCTACGTTGAATAAGCGCTTTGCTTAGCAAGCAGGCAACCTTTAACAAAGCCTATGGTATATGCCCTTTAATCTTTTAACCACTAAACTCTTTATATTTACAAATGGCTTATTTGCAAATAATAAAGATTTAAGCTCTTAGATTAGATTTGTATTTATTTTTGCAAACGAGGTTGTTTATATAGATAACCAATTTACAATTTAAGGCAACTTTATCTACTAAAGCTTTACTAAGTGCAAGAGAGTTATTTAGAGCGTTTTAGCGTTAGAGATCTATGGTATAGTTAATGGTTTTAACGTTAAACTAGCAATTGCAACGATAGTCTAATTAATTATAGACTAACTTAGTCTTTCACCCATTTCTCTTGTTATATATATAGATTTATACTTATTGTATAAATGCCTTGTCAAGCTTAGTATAATAAAGGAGAAGCGTTTAATGATTAATATAATAGCACTCTGTTAATTATATAAACGGTGAAAGATCTTAGAAATCAGATAAATTAATAGGGATAATAACCCAGCTAACGCTATAACTAAGGCGTTGCTTAATTAAGCTTTGGAACGGCTCGTTGACGACAACCAACTAGCTATACAAATAAAAGGATTTGTAGAGAGAGCTATAGACTAAAGTAATGGAAGGAGGGAAGGGAGGAAGGATAGGAAAGAGAAGCGTATACGTGTACGGCTAACTCTGTTAGGCAAGCAATTGCCTTTTTAGACGTTTTTATACGATGGTGGGAGGAAGTGTATGATTGTACGGCTAGCGAAAGAGAAAAACTGCCAGTGTAGGTTTATAGCTGGAAGGAAGGACCGGGCCTACGTTTGTCTGGCTGAAGGACCGGTCCGCTGCGGACCGGCGCTAGCTGGCTACGGCTAGTGCGGAACGAAGGGGAACATAAGCTACCTTCCGTGGCCTCGTCCCCTGACGTAAATAGCCTCCCTTCCTTCCAACAACCACCAACTACGAATCAACTGCATAACCAACAAGTGCACGATTCCACCAAGTGAGACCCTACCAACAATACTACATTTATCTTAAAAATCCTTATCTCTTAAATTAAGCAACCTAAATTAAACTAATATAGCCAATCTCAGCAATTCAAACAACTCTTTTGTTAAAGAAATAAAAACCCTAATATTTAATTAAGTTTATAATGCCTAGCAGCTTATTTTAATATTAAGTAATCTTTTAATAAAAACTAAAATCTCTTAAGCAATATAACCCTTACTTAACGCCTACTTTTAATATAAAAAAATATAGCTAAATGCTAGTTAAATATACTTAAATATAATAGTTGCCAAAGCAATTGCCACTTACCTTAAATAATATAATAATAATCTTTTTTATTACTTTTATAAAGATTTTAATAAGTAAACCGCTAATATATTTAATGCTATCTCCTTTAACCTACGTTGCAACCTTAAGCAAGTCTTTTATTAAAATAAGATTTATATTAGGTAAAATAACGCTTTTATCAAACTATATTTAATAGCCTTTACTATTTATAAAAAACCCCTTAAGTAAAACCTAATTAAGCTTTAAAATTAAAAACTTAACTTAAAATTATATGCTTATAAACAGCAACAAAGTATCTTGCTATTAAAACCTTTTTAATCTTTATAATAAAAAAAAGCGCCTTAGCAATAGCCTTAAATCTATTAAGAAAAACTTTAGCAAAAATAACCAAACAATATATAATAAACTATTAAAAAACCCTTAGCATACTCCTAAGTTAAAAAAGCTCTAAGAAATAGCCTGCAACAAAGCCTTTTGCTACTATTGCCTTTATTACAATTATAATAAAACCCCTTGCAACCGCTATCTCTACTATATATATAATAAACTATACAATGCCTATAACTAAACTCTTTAAAGGTGCCCCTTTAGTTACACTTATAATAAAACCCCTTAAGGTTGCCTTTAAAACAAAGCTCCTTTATATTAATTTTAATAAACTATATAATAAAACTATAATCATTGCCCTTTAATTGTTTATATATATTATACAATACCCTATTCTTAATACTAAAACTACTTATATACTATTACAATCCCTAATAATACAACCTATATAAAACCCTTCCTCTACTTAAGTACCTAAACAACTATATTAACATTTAAATCTTAACCAGCTTTATAAAGATATATAATCTAAACTAAAAATATATAAGCAAGCTATATAACCTATTAAATAATAAGCTTAAACCCTTTTTTAATCTTTGCTAACACGCCCAAATTAAGCCTAGCTAATTTTACGCTATTTTTCCAAAAATTTTAATTAACCGCACTTAACAATTTTATAAAAGCTATATTACCCATTTTAATACATTTGCAAAAGCTTATATTAAAATTAAATAACATTTTAATATAAAAGTCAATTATCTTTACTATTATACAAATTAAACCTTAATAATCTTTAATAAAATTAAGCAATAAAACAAAAAAAAACCTTTATAAAGTCTTTAAAATCTTGCTTAATAAGCTATAATTATGCTAATATACTTTAAAACTAAATTATGCAAGCAAATAAGCACTTAAAACCATAATAATCAAAGCCTGCTATAAAGTATATAAACTTAAACATACTCTTTTTAAGCCCGCCATTACCTACAAAAAGCTATTTTCTAACCTATGCTTTTTAATTAAAACCTACCTTGCCTATAATCTATAACAATAACTAACCGCTAACAAAGCAAATAACTAATACTATTTAAACTGCCGCTATAACAATAACTATAACAAAAGTAAAGGCTTCTACAGCAGCCCTTATAGCAGCTTCCATCTACATAACAGCTTCCAAAGCTATAATAACAACTACTACAACAACCACCCTCTTTAGCAGCATATGCCTTAAAAAAAAAAATGTTATATATATAGCAAAAAAAATTATTAATTAACAAAACACTTTTAAAAAAAACATAATTAATTATATAACTAATTTATTGCTAACTATTAATTTAACAGCAATAACCCTAATAGCTTTAAAATATACCTAGCAAGTTACAAAGATAATAAAGCAGACTAAATATAGCTAAAAGATAAGGTTAACAATAATAACAAAAACTATAAAAAAAAAAACCAAAGCCTTTACTTAGCTTGCAAACCAAAGCTTCTTACACCGCCTTACTAGCAACAACGTTTATTTTACTAATAGCCCTAATATAAACGCCATACAATTCCTTATTAAAAACTGCTATACCTAGTTATAATTCCAAGGCATATTACCTAATATAGATGCTGCAAAGGTATCTATAGCTAGAAAAAAGCAATTCTTTGCCTTATAACAAAAAAACCCTTCTATTAAGCTTAATAAGTTAATAGTAAAATAAGCCTTAATTAAATTTAGCAAAAGATTAATAATAAACTTAATTAAAACTATCGCCATTAATACTCCAATCAAATATATTAACTTTTACGTGCTAAATACTCTAATGCCCTTTTTACTTTGCCTTGCAAATATAAACCGCCTATACATTTAATTTAACAATCTAATAAACCAACTTATCTATAACAATAAAACCATTCTTATTATATACAAATAAGACTACTTATAATTCTTTCTAAATAAAAAGAAACAAGCAGGCATCTTCCTTATAAAAACAAAGCTACAACGCCTCCATCATCGCTTTAGCCACCTAGCAATATATTAACTTTACTAGCTGCTTAAGAAAGCTAATTATAATAATATTAATAAAGATATACTATAGTTAATTAAAAAGTTTTATCACTATTGCCAATTATATAGCAACGCCCCCCAGCGCTTTAAATTTACTTTAAAAAACAATTGCAAGTTTAATTACAAAATTCTTGCAAACGTCATATATCTCAAAAGTCGCCTTATTCTTTACATTTTAGATTCCTTAATAGCTTTCCACAACAGCCGTTTCCTTCCATTTTTATTAACTAAAGATACTTAAAAAACCCTACACCTACTATAGATTAATACTTATTAAAGACCTCTTAATATAATTATATATAACGCTAACACTAATTTTGCCTCTATAAAGTTTAAATTAAAAGCTAGGCTAATGAGAATTATATATAAATAAGTCTTTATTAAAGCTTATTAATTAATTAGCAAGCTAGAACAATACTACGCTTTACTCCAATAAGCCTTTAATATCTTATATAATAAGCTTTACAATATAACATTTAATAAAATAATTTTGCAAATAGCCCTTAAAGCTGTTAATAATATTATTAAACCTTATAAGCTTATTTCTACCCTCTTTATTTTTAACACATACTCTTATATAACAACTAATTTAGCCCTATTACTATTAATTATTAAAAAAGCTAAAGCAGTATAAAAAGCTATAAAAACATTATACAAAATAGCAGCTAAGCACTAAGTAAAAAGCGCCCTTAATACTTAAAATAAACCATTTACTATAAATATACTTAAGCTTCTACTTTAAAATAAAGTATAAGTTTAGCAAGAAAAAAACAGCTAGCAAAGGCCCTATAAGATTGCAGCCGTCAACAGTTATAACGTTACCTTTAAAATGCCTAATAAACTTGCTACCTTTAAATCAACTATCCTTCAACCTTACTATTACAACCCTAATACCTCTGCTCCTCCTCTTCCCCTAGCAACTATCTATCGCAATCCTAATACTAACACTTTTCCTCTTTCCTTAGCAACTAACAATAAAGACTATTAGCTTTTTAACAACGCTGCTAATGCTGTTAATGCCGTTGGCAATATAATTATAATTGCTATAGAGCCTAGGCAAAGGAAACAACCTCCTAGCTTAAAAAATAAGCCGGCTAATGCCTTTCTAACAAAGAAAAAAAAAAACTATAATCTTGCCGTTAAATTAAAGAACAATAGCATTATAATAACCCTAAGCAAGCTATTTAAAGTATCTAACGCTTAAAAGATAGATAACCTTGTTAGCTATAGCATCTTTAGCTTTAAACACTATAACAAAGCTAAGCATAATAACTACCACATCTTTAAGGCTTATATAATACAAAAAGTCAAAAGCAAAACCACCAAACCCTATAAAAAGTCACGCTTAATCATATAAAGCTATAATAACAAAAAGAAAGCGTTTATTTTAACGCAGTTTTCTACAATTTAACATGCTAACCAGCAGTTAATTTTAGCCTTTGCGTCGTTACTATTGCAAAGCAGCATAACGCTATTATTATGCAACATTACCCAAGCATACCTATAATTACAAACCAAACTTATACATACTATACTAACTGCTATTTTAACTGCTTTATAAACTAAATACCCTTAAAACACTATTATTAAAATAATTAAGCTACTTTACAATATTACCAAAGCAAATATTTACTAATTTACTATATATTAAAGCTACTACTAAAAAAAGCTTAATATATTAACCTTAACTTATAACCTATGCCTTTTAATTACCAACAAACCTCTAAAGACTTTTAGCCTTATTAATATACAAACTAACAACACTCTCATCTTAGCTACGTTAGCTTTTTCAGCACTAAAAGACTAAAAGTTACAAAAAGCCTAATTTAAAGCCAAGCCTAAAACCTTCCTTTCCTCTAATACTACTTTAGATTTTAACAGCGCTATATTAACAATAAACAAAGCTAAGCTAAACCTAAAGCAAAAAAGTTAAAGCACTAAAATTATTCCCATTAATCCCAAGTCAGCTAACTAAGCCCAACAATATATAAAGCAATGCGCCTATAGTGCCTATATTACCTTAATTTGCCAATCAAAAGCTTTTTTTAACCTATTTATTGCTGCCTAGATTTAAAATCTTAATAAAAGCAACTATATAAAGCTTAATAATCGCCTATAATAGCAACTTAATAACCTATTAAAAAGGCTACAATATATCCCCTTTAATCTAGCAATAGCTAAGCTTTTTACATTTGTTAACAGCTCTTTAGCCAGCAATAAAGATTTAAGCTCTTAGATTAAATTTATTCTAGCAATTAAAAATAAAACTAATACCAATAGTTAATTTACATTAACAAAAAACCTTATACACTAAAGTTCTACTAAATGCAAAAAAGTCACTTAAAGCTCTTTAGCATTAAAGATTTATAAAACTATTAATACTTTTAATATTAATCTCTTAATAAAAACAACACTCTGCCTAATAACTAATAGACTTAGCCTTTCTACAATACCCCTAATTACCTATATAAACTTATATTCTTTATACAAATGCCTAGTTAAATTAAATACAACCAAAGAAAAAAAACTAATAATTAATATAATAACTTTACATTAATTATACAAACGGCGCAAAATTATAAAGGTATAATAAGTTAATAGCAACGACAACCCTGCCAATACTATAACAAAAGCTATACTAAATAAAGCGCTAAAACGCCTAGTTAACAATAATAAGTTAATAATACAAGTAAAGAGTTTTATTTAAAGGCCTATAAACTAGGCAATAAATATATTTCCTTTATATAGTATAATTATTATTTGTTTTTTTCCTATTTAAGCAACTAGTTGCCTATGGCTTAAGTTTTAAACTAATCTTTCAAAGCATACAATAAAGGGTTACAAGCCAATATAAAAGACTGCCAATGTAGGTTAATAGCTATAGCAATAGCCCAGTCCGCCTTAGACCAAAGGCATATAGCCACTGTTGGTAAGTCAATCTCTATATACAAAGAGGTCTGAATGTGGGGGTGAAAATGAGTGTATTTGCTGTTGCTGTTGATAATAATGATGTCTAGCAGAAGGAACAGAAGGGAAACTATCGTCGTACGCCAAAGGGATTAGGCATACACGCATACAGTCCCTTCCAATTACCGTTGGGCCAGATCAGCCCAACTAGCCATTTAGCCAGCTAGTTCCTTCTAATAGCCATATGCCTCTGGTCCAAGGCAGACCGGGCTATTGCTATAGCTATCAACCTACACTAGCAGTCTTTTATATCAGCTTATAACCCCTTATTATACACTTTAAAAAATTAGTCTAAAACTTAAGCTATAGGCAACTAGTTGCCTAAATAAAAAAAAACAAATAATAGTTATACTATATAAAGAAAATATACTTATTGCCTAGTTTATAAGCCTTTAAATAAAATCCTCTACTTATATCGCTAACTTGTTATTATTAACTAAGCATTCCAATACTTTATTTAATATAGCTTTTGTTATAATATTAGCAAAGTTATTATTGCTATTAACTCATTATACCTTTATAATCTTGCGCTATTTATACAACTAATGTAAAGCTATTATATTAATTATTAGCTTCTTTTTCCTAATTATACTCAATTTAACTAAGCACTTATATAAAGAATATAAGTCTATATAAATAACTAAAAGTATTATAAAAAAGCTAAGTTTATTAATTATTAAGCAAAGCATTGTTTTTATTAAGAAACTAATATTAAAAGCATTAATAATCCTATAAATCTCTAACGCTAAAGAGCTTTAAGTAACTCTTTTGCACTTAATAAAACTTTAATACACAAGGTTTCCCATTAACGTAAATTAACCATTAATACTAATCTTATTTCCAATCGCTAAAATAAACCTAATCTAAGAGCTTAAATTTTTATTACTAGCTAAAAAGCCATTGGCAAATGCAAAAAGCTTAGCCGTCGCTAGATTAAAGGAGGTATATTATAGCCCTCTTAATAGATTACTAAATTACCATTATAAGCAACTATTAAGCTTTATACAATCGCCTTTATCAGAGTCTTAAATTTAAACAGTAATAAATAGGTTAAAAAAGGCCTTTAATTAACAAATTAAGGCAATATAAGCACTATAAGCGCATTACTCTATATATTATTAAGCCTAGTTAGCTAACTTAAAATTAATAAAAACAATTTTAGTACCTTAACCCTTCTGCTTTAAATCTAACTTACCTTTATCTATTGTTAATATAGCGCTATTAAAATCTAAAGTAATATTAAAAAAAAGAAAAGTCTTAAACTTAGCCTTAAACTAAACCTTTTGCAACTTTTAGTCTTCTAATACTAAAAAAGCTAACGTAGCCAAGATAAGAATATTGTTAGTTTATATACCAACAAAGCTAAAAATCTCTAAAGGTTTATTAGTAATTAAAAGGCATAAGTTATAAGTTAAAGTTGACATATTAAGCTTTTCCTAATAGTAGCCTTAATATATAGCAAACTAGTAAACACCTACTTTAATAATGCTGTAAAATAGCTTAATTACCCTAATAATAGTGTTCCAAGGGTATTTAATCTATAAAGCAGCTAGAACAATAGCTAATATAATATATATAAGTTTAATTTATAACTATAAGTATGCTTAGGTAATGTTGCATAATAATAGCATTATGCCGCCTTACAATAGTAACGGTACAAAAGCTAAAATCAACCGCTGGCTAACATATTGAATTATAGGGGATTACGTTAGAATAAACGCTTTCTCTTTGTTATTATAGCCTTATATAACCAAGCATAACTTCTTATAAAGCTTAGTAGTCTTACCCTTAACTTTCTATACTATATAAGCCTTAAAAATACAATAGCCATTATGCCTAGCCTTGCTATAGCATTTAAAGCTAAAAACGCTATAGCTAACAAGGTTATTTACCTCTTAAGCGTCAAACGCTTTAAACAGCTTACCTAAAGTCGTTATAATGCCATTATTTCTTAACTTAATAGCAAAGTTATAGTCGTCTTCTTTTTTCCTTATTAGAAAAGTATTAGCTAGCTTATTCTTTAAGCTAAAAGGTCGTCCCCTTTGCTTAGGCTTTATAATAACTATAATTATATTGCTAATAGCATTAATAGCATTAGCAGCATCGTTAAAAGGCTAATAGTCTTTATTGTTGGTTGCTGAGAAAAGAAAAGAAGCATTAGTATTAAGGTTATAATAAATAGTCGCTAAGGGAAGAAGAGAAATAAAAGTATTAAGGTTGTAATAATAAAGTTAAAAGATAGTTAATTTAAAGATAGCAAGCCTATTAGGCATCTTAAAGGTAACATTGTAACTACTAACGGCTGCAATCTTATAAAGCCCCTGCTAGCCATTCTTCTCTTGCTAAACCTATACCTTACTTTAAAATAAAAGCTTAAATACATTTACAATAAATAGTTTATTCTAAGTATTAAAGGCGCCCTTTACTTAGCGCTTAGCTACTGCCTTGCATAATGCCTTTATAGCCTTTTATACCGCTCTAGCTCTCTTAATAATTAATAACAATAAGGCTAAATTAATTATTATACAAAGGTATGCGCTAAAAACAAAAAGGGTAAAAATAAGCTTATAAAATCCAACGGTATTATTAATAACCTTAAGAGCTATTTGCAAAATTACTTTATTAAATATTATATTATAAAGCTTATTATATAAAATATCAAAGGCTTGTTAGAGTAAAGCATAGTACTATTTTAGCTTGCTAATTAACTAATAAGCTTTAACAAAAACCTATTTATATATAATTCCCATTAGCCTAACTTTTATTCTAAACTCTATAAAGGCAAAATTAGTGCCAGCATTATATATAATTATATTAAAAGGTTCTTAATAAGTATTAATCTATAGTAGGCATAAAGCTTCCCAAGTATCTTTAGCCAATAAAAATAAAAAAAAACAGCCGCTGTAAAAAGCTGTTAAAGAGTTTAAAATATAAAGAATAAGGCAACTTTTAAAATATATAACATTTGCAAAAATCTTATAATTAAACTCATAGTTATTTTTCAAAGTAAACTTAAAGCGCTAAAGAGCATTACTATGCAATTAACAATAATAACAAAACTTCTCAATCAACTATAATATATCTTTATTAACATTATTATAACCAGCCTTTTTAAGCAGCTAATAAAGTTAATACATCGCTAGGTAGCTAAAGCAATAATAAAGGCGTTATAGCTTTATTTCTATAAAGAAAACGCCTACCTATTTCTTCTTATTTAAAAAAAACCACAAATAGCCCTATTTGCATATAACAAAGATAGTTTTATTATTATAGATAAGTTAATCTATTAAATTATTAAATTAAATACATAAGCGGTTTATATTTGCAAAGCAAAGTAAAAAAAACATTAAAGCATTTAGCATATAAAAGTTAACGCGCCTAATCAAAGTATTAACAGCAATAGTTTCAATTAAGTTTACTACTAATTCTTTGCTAAATTTAATTAAGGCTTATTTTACTATTAACTTATTAAGCTTAATAAAAAAGTCCTCTTATTATAAGGTAAAAAACTACTCTTTTTCAGCTATAAATACCTTTACAACACTTATATCAAATAATATGCCTTAAAATTATAACTAAATATAATAGTTTTTAATAAAAAATTGCATAGCGTTTATATCAAAGCTATTAGCAAAATAAACATTATCGCTAATAAAGCAATATAAAAAGCCTTAGTTTACAAGCTAAATAAAGGCTTTAGTCTTCTCCTTATAATCTTTATCATTATTGTTAACCTTATCTTCCAACCATATTTAGTCTACTTTATTACCTTTATAACTCGCTAAATATATCTCAAAGCTATTAAAGTCATTGCTATTAAACTAGCAGTTAGCAACAAACTAATTGCATAATTAATTACATTCCTCTTAAAAGTATTTTATTAACTAATAATCTTCTTTGCTATATATATAATACTTTTTCTTCTAAAGTATACACTGCTAAAAAGGGCGGTCATTATAATAGTTGTCACTATAGCCTTAAAAGCCATTATGCAAACAAAAGCCGCTATAAAAGCTGCCACAAAAGCCTCTACCTCTACCACAGTTATTACTATAGCAATAGTCCAAATAATACTAATTATCCACTTTATCAGCAATTAGCTGCTATTATAAACCACAAGCGAGATAGATCTTAATTAAAAAGCATAAGTTAAAAAATAGCTCCTCGCAGGTAATAGCAAGCTTAAAAAAAGCATATTTAAGTTTATATACTTTACAGCAAGCTTTAATTACTATAATCTTAAGTGCTTATTCACTTACATAATCTAGTCCCAAAGCACATTAGCATAATTGTAACTTATTAAATAAAATCTTAAAAACTTTGTAAAAGTTTTTTTTTTTATTCTGCTGTCTAATCTTATTAAAGGTTATTAAGGTTTAGTTTATATAATAATAAAGGTAATTAACTTTTATATTAAAATGCCGTTTAATTTTAGTATAAGCTTCTGCAAATATATTAAAATAAGTAATATAACTCTTATAAAACCATTAAGCACAGCTGGTTAAAATCCTTGAAAAAACAGCATAAAACTAGCTAAGCTTAATTTAAGCATGCTAGCAAAAACTAAAAAAGGTTTTAAGCTTATTATCTAATAAGTTATATAGCTTGCTTATATACTTCTAATCTAAGCTATATATCTTTATAAAGCTAGTTAAAGTCTAAATATTAATATAATTATTTAAATACTTAAGTAAAGAAAAAGTCTTATATAAGTTATACCGCTAGAAATTATAACAATATATAAGCAGTTTTAATACTAGGAACAAAATATTATATAGTATATATAAATGATTAAAGGGCAATAATCGCAGTCCTATTATATAGTTTACTAAAACTAACGCAGAGAAGCCTTATTCTAAAGGCAACCTTAAAGAATCTTATTGTAAATATAACTAAAAGAGCACCCTTAAAGAGTTTAATTACAGGCATTATATAATCTATTATACATATAATAAAAACAGCGGTTGCAAAGGGTTTTATTACAATTGTAACAAAGGCAATAATAGCAAAAGGCTTTATTATAAGCTACTTTCTAAAGCTTCTTCAACTTAAGAGTATGCCAAAGGTTCCTTAACAGTCTATTATATACCATTTAGTTATTTTTGCCAAGATTCCTCTTAATAAATCTAAAACTCTTGCTAAAACACTTCCTTTTATTATAAAGGTTAAAAAGGTTTTAATAGCAAAATGCCTTACTGCTATTTATAAGCATATAACCTTAAGTTAAATTTTTAGTTTTAAAGCTTAATTAAGTTTTACTCAAAAAGTTTCTCACAAGCAGCAAAGGCCATTAAATATAATCTAATAAAAGTATTATTTCGCCTAGTATAAACCCTATTTTAACAAAAAACTTGCTTAAGGTTGCAATGCAAATTAAAGGAAATAGCATTAAATATATTAGCAATCTACCTATTAAAATCTTTATAAAAATAATAAAAGAGGTTATTATTATATTATTTAAAGTAAATAACAATTACCTTAACAATTACTATATTTAAATATATTTAACTAACGCTTAGCTATACCTTCTTATACTAAAGGCAAGCGTTAAATAAAAGCTATATTGCCTAAGAAATTTTAATTCCTGCTAAAAGGTCGCTTAACACTAAAATAGGCTGCTAAGCATTATAATTAAACACTAAGGTTTCTATCTCTTTAATAAAAGGGTTATTTAAACTACTAAGATTAGCTATACTAATCTAATTTAAATCGCTTAATCTAAAAGATAAAGATTTCTAAGATAAATATAGCGTAATAATAAAATGCAAAGGGTAAAAAGCAAAGGGGAAATTAAGTTATTATATATATACACATATGCTTAAAAATAAGATAAAAATAAACGGGAAAAGGGTTAAAATGCAGTATAGAGTGCTTTAAAGTCGCTAACGTATTTATATATATATGCGCCATTAATACCTTTGTTATATAATAAAAACGAAAAAGATTATAAGATTTTTATAAAGGTAAAAGCACTTAACAAAAAAGTCTACTAATTAATCGCTTGCCATTATAACCTTGTAAAAGATTTTAATATTTCTATATAAAATTAATCATCTTTTTAAAAGTATAATATAGCACTAAATAAGCTGCTAGCGTTTATAAAGAGGTTTTAAAGTTATTTGTACATTATTTTACATTGTAAACACACTAAAAAGGTCGCTAATAATAACTCTTGCTAAAGTCTCTTAGCTATCTTTAATAATTAAAGAAAATAGCCTTTTGCTAATAATAACTTTATTAAAGTTCCTTTGCAAGCTATTTATTGTTTTCTGCTAAAAGCATAAAGCTTATCATTGTAAGTAATATACCCCTTTTAAGAAACATTGCAGCGGTTTTCAAAGCAAGATTTATCTCTTTTACCTTATTGTTTATAGTTAACTATTTAACCACTAATCAATGTTAGTAAGTTAATCTTTATATATAAAAAAGTTTAAATATAAGGGTGAAAATAAGTATATTTGCTGTTGCTGTTGATGATAATAATGTCTAGCAAAAGGAACGAAAGGGAAACTATCATTGTACGCCAAAGGGATTAGGCGTATACGCGTACGGTCCCTTCCAATTGCCGTTGGGCCAGATTGGCCCAACTAGCCATTTGGCCAGCTAGTTCCTTCTGGTGGCCGTATGCCTCCGGTCCGAGGCGGACCGGGCTATTGCTATAGCTATCAACCTACAGCCACTAAAAAAAACCAGCTAGCCAAATGGCTAATTGGGCCGATTCAGCCCAATGGCAATTGAAAGGGACCGTACGCGTATACGCCTAATCCCTTTGGTGTACGACGATAGTTTCCCTTCCGTTCCTTCTGCTAAACATCATCAACTACAATAGCAAATACACTCGTTTTCACCCCCCCATTCAGACCTCTTCGTATACGGAGATTGACTTACCAACAGATGCTCATCAGCAATGGGGTCAGTCCTTTGATGAGGTTCCGCGATGGCTGTTTGAAGATCGTTGCTAGCAGTCGATAGCCACCAGCCTGTGCTGGGGATGGATACTGGTCAGAAGGAGGACGGAAAGGCAGCATTGCCGTGATGTCGGTGAAAGAGATAGGAGGAGGATGAGTCTTGACTCTCGAGCTTGGCTCCAGTGGAACTGTGGACGTCAATGTTGGATCTATAAGGACCCAAGCTGGATAACTCAACCGAGTTGGATGTCATGAATGGCGTGGATATAGTGGAAAGTAGACGGTAAAGAGCAATATTCCTCCATACGTACGAAGCCGTGCGACGATTCATAGAGCTGCCGGTATATACCTGACTCTTCTCCCCTTCAATCCCTCGTGCTTACATTCTTTCATCAATATGGCGCCATTCGTTCGCAGCCTGGTTGTGTTTCATACTCTTTCCAATGCCCCATTTCTTTAGCTTATATTTGTACTGGTACTGCCTGAGTAGTTGCTACCAGTACTTTAACGCATACTAAAGCTTTAGGATAATCAGATGGTGTACTTTCTGACCACTCTGTAGGTATTACTCATGATTCTCTCAATTCCCCTGAGGCTTCTGCGCTCGACCATATACAGCCCGATGATCGTCTCTTTGTGATGTTCCAGCTCATCGGCCATGGTAGCAGGAGATAATTTGCATTGATTTCTCCACAAGTAAGTACGATGTCTTCGATGAATCGCTGGTACAAAAGATTATCTAGAATCAGAATTGTCTGCTGTAGAGAATCTGTATGGAGATGAGAATTTAGTCTTGTAAACACGTGAAATGATTTAATGTTGAATTCTTTGTGTGATATTTAGTAGATAATGTTTCAAAATTGAGCGATGTGAAATACATGGTAAGCACCTGACTACCTACATATGTAGGTAGCTGCAGTGAAACTTTCTTTGTATTCCTATGGCTGCGTCAGGCCACAGCGAAGCCTGTGACAAGGCCATGCTCCAGGTCGTCCCGACGAGTGATAAAACGTGAAAGCCCCGCAGCTCGTGCGATGTTACGATGCATATCGGCACCCAGGATGCTGTGTGACGCAACTCCATCAGAAGTGTACTAGCCGGCTGGGATTTTGAGCTCTCCACCTCAGTTTTCCCCATTTCCGTCGCTTCGATGCTGTACTGTCATGCTTGAGACCTAATCACCTGTCTCGGCATCCTTACACAGGTCTGCTGTGACGCCGAGGTGAATCAGCATAAGTTCTATCAACCATGGCTTTTCTCGGTCTGGAAGATGCCAGTGCAAATGGTATCGGTCGCATGCTATGGGTCCTGGTCTTTCTGATTGTCAACTGGATCACCTGGGCCAAAACGTTTTCCCCTCTCCGAATGTTTCCGGGCCCTTTGCTTGCGAAATTCACCGATCTATGGCGAGTCGTCTGGACTGCCAAAGGAGACATCGACTCGACGCACCGAGAGTGGCATCGCAAATATGATAATACCGCAGTCCGCATTGGTCCCAATGCCATCAGTATTGGAGATCCAGACTTGATACGGATCATCTACTCAACCAAGGAGCCTTGGAAGAAGGTGAGACGGACGCGCAACACATTGTGCGATCTTGAGGAGTACTGACGGGCATCACAGTCCAACATGTATCGTGCTAACGATGCGCTGTTGAACGGCCATCTCATATCGAATGTCTTCAACACATCGGATAATGCTTGGCATGATCAACAAATCAGACCCATACGAAATCTTTGGACCATGTAAGATCTCAAAGTGGTCCTTGGATCTTAGGCTTTCAAGATGCTGATGACACGACACGCACAGGACCAAAGTTCTCGAGCAGGAACCAGCGATTGATGACACCTTGAGGTTGCTGATACGGAAGCTCGAGTCGAATTTCACCAATGGCAGTACTGCACACAGGACCTGCATGATGGACGAGTGGCTAGGTTATTTCGCTTGGGACGTGACGGCCAAGATCAGCTTTGGCAAGCACTATGGCTTCCTGGAACAAGAGGCAGACGTTGACAGTCTGTGAGTACTTCCGCTGTGACTGAACACACAAGAACGCAGACTGACCCGAGATTCTGGCAGCATTGGCGACTCAACCAAAGGCCTCTTCTACTTTGCACCGATATCACAAATTCCCTGGCTTGACAAGCTACTCGACAAGAACCCATTGATTCGAATCGGCCCCAAGCCAACACTTACCGGTATACGCTACGCGTACAAAGTTGTGGCAGAATATCAGAGCACGCTGAAGAATTATACCGGCACGTTTGATGGCGCTGCCCATTATCTGTACAAGTACATCAAGTTGTATGCAGATCACCTCATTTGCCTCGTGAGCTCACGAAGCACCTACCTCTCATCTAACACAGTACTATAGAAAGGAGACCTGTAAAGATATTGTCATTGACGACAACCAGCTCGTCGGGTGGCTGATGCTCAACGTTCTCGCGGGCGGCGACACGACTTCTGCCACCATGCGTGCGGTGGTCTACTATCTGGCCAAGGTGCCGCACGCGTACCAGAGACTCGTGACTGAGCTCGACGGCGCACGACTTTCGCTGCCGGCACAATGGCGGGATATCAAGAACCTCCCGTACCTAGACGCAGTGATGCGGGAGGCCGTGCGGATGAATCCCGGCATCGCCATGATACTTGAGCGTGATGTCAGTGAGCTCAGGGCACCCTCCTGGCGATGATTGCCCCTCCCCCTTCTGCCATCCCCAGCCCACTACATCGCTGACAAGATTCCCCAGGTACCCTCAAGCGGCCTCACGCTTCCAGATGGGCGATTCATCCCAGCCGGTACAAAGGTCGGCATCAACCCGGCGGTAACGAATCGCAACTACGATGTCTTTGGTGACGACGCTGATGAGTTCAACCCGGATCGATGGCTGAGGAGGGAAAATGAAGGCGCCAACGTCTTCGAAGCCAGACTCAAGAGAATGCGCAATGTCGCAGACTTTACTTTCGGCGGTGGTACCCGCGTCTGTATGGGTCGATACTTTGCGCAGCTTGAGCTGTGGAAGTTGTTCGCGACGCTGTACTCCGCCTTTGATGTAAGTTTCAAACAGAAACATTCGCCCTTGCCCCAGATACCCGAGGAATTTGGGCATCATATTGTGACAGGAACGTCGACTAACGGATGAAAAACAAAGATCAAGCTTGTGGATCCGAAACATCAATGGAAATATCACAATGCCTGGTTTGTATACCAGTCGGATATTCCGATGATCATTATTCGTAGAGATAGAAGATGAATAACCCAGTGGTAAGATGTAACATGCCAACAATGAGGGCTTCTTATTGTTCAATGATAGACGTTGTGTCGATATTCCCTTGGTAGGTCTCGGTGCCCGGCCTACTTTTTGAGGGGTCCTCCTATGAACTTAACCAAAAATGAATAGTCCTCTACATCTGCTGGCATCCTCATGACTTTGCGTTTTTGTCTACCAAAATCAGACTTCCGTTCACAGGGACTACTGACCTTTGGCGTAAGACGGAAAACCGCAGTTGCGATCGTTTTAGCCGTCTCCCTCAAGGTGTTCCGTTTGGTTTCTCTCACTCGCCGATACTTGTAAATTGCATGCGTGGTGCGATTCGTGAGGTGTGAAATTCGCTGAAAGTCCTGCATCCTAGATCGTCTCAGTCGAGTTCAACGCACCCGCCGATGGACACAATGAGCATCCAAGACCGAACCCTGGTAGCTGGAGTCGCCCACATCGCTGAGCTCGGTATCCGTAGTTCTTGGTTGAGGTTGTTGCTGGTATACATTGTGCTGGATAGGTTCAGAGCGTCGAGTCTGTTCACTTTGAAAGTTTCTCTGATGAAGATGTGTTTGTTGAAACTTGATTCTCATGCGGTGTGTGAGGGGAGCGGTCGTAGCCCCTGTTGCAACAGCTTCCAGATGTCCCATGATCTATCAGCCAACGTAGCAGACTCTCGTGATTTTGTGTGTTTTTTTTGTAAAGTAGGCAAGAGCCGCTAGTCTTGTGCGAGCGTCGAGCCTCAGCCTGTGGCAAGACTTGGATGGCATGATGGAGTTTGTCTCGATGGAGCAGGATAAGAAGGACGAACTGGTACTTCACTGGACGTCGATCAATGGATGCGCACCTTGCGTGACTGGCAAGCAGAAATGAGCGGCTTAAAGGTACTGTATCTAATTCCTGTCCTGCAGTCCAGAGTCGCTTGGCTGTTGGCAGATGCTGATTCTATAGGTACGCCTAAAAGCCAACACATCGAAGTGCATGTTCCAGAATTGTTTTCAGACGACTGAGCCAAACAACATAGCCCACCGTGAAATGCCGATACCAACATCGACACGACTACAGTAAAACCCCCACACTACCTAGGTACCTCAATTAATATCTAAGCTTCTGTACATATCAACTAATCCATTGCACATTCACCGTCTGGCCAGATTTGCACATCGCTAGAGACCTGGATAGTGACGTACAAGAGAATAGCTCGCCTGTGTAGAAATTCTGCACATGCACATGCGTCCTTGACATTGCGTCCGAGAACCTGTGCCAGACTCAGCATATATTATGTGTCACCTGTCCTCATGCCACTCAGATGTAGTGTCAAAGAAGCCATACAGCTGAGCTTATTGCAAGGACTTTAACCAGCCTCCTCGCTGGACTTATGTCCAAACATAAGTTTGTCATGTAATTCCCACAGTTCGAGTGCCTCTTGCTATGGTACAGTGGCTTTTCGTCTACAGGGGTATCCTTGCTGTGTCGCATCCCAGTTCGAGCTCCATGCATGCGGCTCCACAACCCCGGATTTCGACTTCGACTTCGATGCGCATGTGAGCTTCCAACCCTGCAACCCAGGCTCGGCCCTGACATTGCAACTGATTCCAGAGCACCTTATCACGACGCACAACTTTCTTCGATTCTTCCACCTTGCTGTGATTGTCAATCAACCCCCCACCGAAAAGATACAGCGACCATGGCGCCAGTAGAGCCTGATCACACCGCCGTTGAGCGTAAGCTCTTCCCGCCCTCCGTCCATCACCACTTGCCAGCTAACACGCCCCCCCCCCCCGCCTCCCAGGTCAGCTCAAGATGATCCTGCAGATCCTCTACGAGACCATGATCCAGATCGCCAACTACGACGCGCACACCGCCCCGCCGACCGCCACCAACGGCAACTCGACGCCGTCGCGCCAGATCCCCGCGGCCGCCAGCTCCACGTCCCCGCCCACGCGCGAGGTCCTCGCGGCGCAGCTCAGCCAGCTCTCGACGGCCCTGCAGACCATCCACGAGACGGCGGCCGCCGCCGGCGCCGCGGGCTCCCTGTCCGAGGTGCCGCGCGAGCTCATCACCTACGTCGACGGGGGCCGCAACCCGGACATCTACACGCGCGAGTTCGTCGAGCTGGTCCGCAGGGAGAACCAGCTCATGCGGGGCAAGATGGAGTCCTTTGGCTCGTTCCGCGACGTGCTGGCCCGGGAGATCGCCAATGCGAACCCGGAGCTGAAGGAGGACGTCGCGAGGGTGGTGGCGGGGACTGGAGGCGAGTGGCCGCCCAAGGCGGACGGGGCGCAGTGAAGGGTGCGTCCTTGTGCACCGTTGCTTAAGCGTCACTTTCAGCACGAAGATCTCGACGTCGTCTCTTGTTGAGGCCGTCACTCTACACGGCAGCTTCGGGGAGCGCGTCACTCTGAGGTGATCACTTGGATGGGGCCTCAACCCCCAGGGAGGTCACTCGAAGGCAGTCGATCATCTGGCGCGTCGCCACCCCACAAACGACTCTTGGCGAGAGACGGCCACTTTTCGCGGCAAATTTGTGGGACTTCAGAAGCCCAGTATATTCTGGGGACCATTCGATCCCGGCCAACAACTCACTTTGATGGAGTCCACACGACGAGGACTGATTCGATGCGGAGCCATAGCCGAAGATGTCTTCGGGGCTGTAGACTAGGGCGGCGATGACGACGAGTCTGTTGGTTCGAGATAGGATCAGGCCGAGGCTGATGTCAATGAGGCCGAGTATATCGACTCCTATGGCATGTAAGCTGCTGGCTCCGTGCCTGCTCGTCATGTTCTTTACGCCACCTCTTCATTTCGATGTCTCAGCATGACAGGCTGGCATGCAAATCCTGACCTGCATAGAGAAACGGCAGGCTCTCAGGGATGGAGCTGATGGCCAAGGGATATACGCGCTCGATTTGTGGGACCGCGAAGGGCTGAACTGCCGTGGGATGGGACGGGACCGGCCAAGGTCTCGTCGCTCCTCATCTCGTTGCTCGTCCCAGCACTAGGAGCTGGATTACAGCCCCCCCCCCCCTCTTCCTCTGGCGGTGAGTTGCAGTCAGAGTTGAGGCATCAGACACAGCAAACGATACCGAGCGATGTCGCCTACACAAGGCGAAGCCACTACAGACACTTCCATGAGGCGATCCATTGCAACATGCTGTGCACGCTGCCTGATCGCCGCACGTGAAAACAGTGAAGTTCCCGTCAAGCAATGTGAAAGATGTGATAGTCTCAACAAATGTGTGTTTTCCGCTCTACCTTGTACAGTATGGTCTTCGCTCGCTGCAATGCAAATAGGTATATACGCAGCGCAAGCACCAACGAGACACCTGTTGCCGCTGCCGCCGCTTCTAGAGCTGTGCGCGCCCGCAATGCATGCAATATTGTGTAGGCCACGTCGCTCTCGGTCGTTGTCGAGCGCGAGCAACTACCGGCTCGCTTGTTTCTGAGTACAAGTCCTCAATTATCACCTCCCTCCCCTTGCTAGTAGTGGTGGTCCTGCTACTACATCTTCTATCACCGCCCTCGGAGCCCTACTCCGAGCTCCCCAGCGCCTGCAACGCCTGTCCCAGCGAGACGATCTTCAGGCTCCTCGCTCTCTTCAGCGGCGACGTCCTGCCCCCAGCACCGGCACTAGGCGGCGCACTCGTGGTCGGCATCCGCGTGGGGCTGGAGTCGTCTCGCCACTTGCGAAAACAGCTCTTCAGGTCCCGCGGGATGCCCTCCAGGACGACGGTCGACACGGGCACGAAAGGGCGGTCCTCCATGCCGGCCGCTAGAATGGCGTACTCCTGCGCAAAGTCGAGGGCGTTGTGGAACGAGGCGTATTGGGACTGGGCATCGCGCCCGACGATAATGTACATCTCGAAGAAGGCGTCCAGAACGTAGACTTTACTGGATGAAAGGTCGGATTGGCTGAAGGGGTTGATCTCGATAATCTGGAGTCGAGTCAGTACGGTGACATATCTTCACTTGTCGCGAAAGTCTTGAGGCCAGCAAAATCATACCTGTTTTCGGTCGGCCGCGTCCGAGCAGAACAGCCGTCCACAGTACTTATCATAGCTGGGCTTCAGTCTCCAATGATCCGCGGAGCTCATCTTCTTCTGGCCTTGGAATAGATCCCAGAACTGCTCTGGCTCCTTGCCCTCTTCGACCTCGACCAGCTCGCCCATCAGCGCGGAGTCCATGCCTATTAGCCTCGCGCAGCTGAGCTCGTCCACACCAGAGCCCTTGCCCTTCCACAAGTAACACTTCCCAGACTGGGTGATGATGTAGGGAAAGCCAGAGCAGAGAGTCAAGGGTGCAAAGTCCACCTCATCAAACACGATCTGACCAAGGTATTGCCGCCCGCAGAGCATGTTGGACGCGAGCGAGTCGTACTTGTTGCTTGAGCCGCGACGAATGATGACGATGCCGCCGAGAGCTTGGATGAACTCAGCCGTCTCCTTGCCTTGGCTCATCTTGATGAGCGTACCGCCCAGAGACCTCGCCTCCCGATTCACGAAGACCTGTGCATCCTCGATCGCCGACGGTGGAACTTCATCACCAGCCCAGAAGTAAGTCTCCTGTACCTTCTTGCGCGCGGCATTAGTGAAGGTGTGCGCGCATAGGTACATCTCGCGCTCAAACAAGACGCGCTCATAGTGGCTCGGTACAGGCACCCGCTTGCCCTGTTCCGTAATCTGAAACAGCTGCGCTTTCTGTGTCTGTACCGTGACACCGCCCGCCGGCCGGTTCATCAAGATTTCACCGGCGTCTGCTCGGTAATCCCGCTTCGGTCGCTCATTGCCGAAGAAGTCCTTCAGCATCGCCGAGATGTCGGAGCCGCTCTTTGACGGCGAACGTGTGGGCGATGCCAGTGGCGACTGGGCGACAGGCTCGGCAGGCAATGGCTTTGCGGGCAGAGGCTTGGCTGGTGAGGTCGGGCGCAAATCTAACGGCGCTGGAACGGGCTTTTGCACCGGTGCAGGTGCAGGTTCCTGCTTCTGAGGCTTAGAGGGCGTGAGTGGCCGGCCGCCGAAGAGAGCTGCACCATTTTTCACAGACACTGCAGGCTGCGAATCGACTGTCTCGGTATCGGGAGACTTGAGTGGCGATGCTGGCCTGTTATATGACCTTCGCACGGGAGACGGAGCTTTCGCTGGTTCCGTTCCATTCCTTGGCGCTGGCTGATCCGGCTCATTGAAAGCCTTTGACATTCTCTTCACAGGAGACAGAGGCCTGGTCGGTTCCGGGTCCTGCTTTGGAGACGATGGTTGAGCCGGCTCGTTCAGAAATGTTGACCTCCTCTTCAAGGGGGATGGTGGCTTGGCTGGTTCTGATTCCTCCTTTGGCGACGATTGACTTGGCTCGTCCAGGAACTTGGACATCCTCTTCACGTTCAGCTTTCGAGGCGAGGGACTCCTTGGTGGCAGCTCATCGACCTTCTTCTCCTCCACAACTGGCTGCGACTTCGCAGCAATGGCAGCGGCCTGCTCGTGAATGTTCTTGGTAGGAGAGGTTGGCGTCTCCTTTGACCTTAACGAGTCCACTAGTGCAATCTGCGTACCAGAAGACGTCGGTCGCTGTTCCGCAAGCCTCCTCTTGGACGAATCCACCAGCGAGATCACACCGCTGCTCCGCGGAGTGTCTTGTGCCATCGTGCCCGCAAATTGCTCTATAGGTGAGGTGACTGGTGAGGTCAAAGAAGGCTTCGGCGAGATTACCGGCGCTGCTTTTGGTACATCAGAGACAGATGGTGACTTTACAGGCGTTGCGACAGCCGCCGGTGGTGGTGATGGGCTCTTGTCTTCATCTTCTTGTTTCACCGACGCCCCTTTGGTGTCAGCCGCCGACGATGAGGCGGTAGCGGGCTCGGCCGCACTTGGAGCTGGAGACTTGTTTGCCGACGCAGGAGCTTTTCTTCGAGGACCACGGGCGCGACCCTTGGTCATGTGTGTCAGTTGAGGCCCTGGGCCCGGCTTGTTTCCCGCATCTGATACGCCCGTTCCTGAAGATGTACCGGATGAATTGGTTGCCGCACCGCCCGGACCAGGGGGCCCGCGAGCTAGCAGGTCAGCAAGGGCCGGATTAAAACGGTTTGCTAATGCACTTCCACCAATTTTGTTCGGTAGCTTGCCTGTCACACTGCTTTCTGTTGACATGCCAGGCAAACGCCTTGGTTCCGTCTTCTCCGATTTGGGCGCAGCTTCCTCTTCGCTGACAACTCGAGGCGAGGGATCTGGAGGGGATGGCTCCGAAGGCTCAGTAGATCTCGACGGCTCAGAGATATTGGTAGACTGAGACGGAGACTGCATGGTCGAGGAGTCTCTGGAGTGGGAGATAGACTTCCGTTGAGAAATTGTCGCCCTCCTCGCGATTCCCTCGGGAACAGCTTGCTCCGATGGGGGCTTTGGCATTGTTGCAACGCTTCTTCCCTCCTGCTTTGCTTGCTGAAAATCGGACTTCCTCGCCAGTATTGCATCCTTGAACTCGTCTTTTTTCACCCATGGCCTGGGCCCGCCCGTGACGTTCAGGCCTGATTTGCCCCTCAAGATGTTGTCCTTGAGCTCATCCGGAGCGACGTAATTCTGAGTGGTTGTCTTTCGCAATTTGCCGAACACATTTGCTAGTTCATTGCCAGATCCACCCCCATCAGTGTTGCCGACGGTCGTCCCTCGCGCGCGCAAGCCTCCCCTGAAGTCCTTCTTCGGCGGCGTTTCTGGCTTCTCCTTAGCAAGCTCGTGTCCGGCCATCGAGCCCCTCCGCTCAGGCTCTTGCGTGCTAGGACTTGTTGTACCAAGATTCGGGCTCTTGCTGAACCCACCACTGCGGAGGCCCGGTGTCAACGGCTTCTCGACTGGTGGCTTTTCCGTGGTAGGACTTGGTGTTCCGAAAGCCGAGCTCTTGCTGCTGAACCCAGCACTGCGGAGACCCGGCGTCACCGGTTTTTCACTTCCAAGTGCGGGAGAGGTGATGCCACCGAGGCCTGGCGGCTTGACGGTCGTGCCCATCGGTGCGGGCCGCACTAGACCACCCGTCTTGACTTCGTGCTTCTTGACAGTGGAACTTCCTTGATTAAGGTCAACGCTACCTTGGGCACGCGCAGCTTTTGCTTTGTTCAGTTCTACCATCCACGCCGGCTGGTTGCTCACAGCTGGTGCCACCTTTGGTTTCGGCGGCTCAGGCTGTTTAAGAGCTGCGTCGAGCCATGAACTCTTGGTCGGACTCCATCTACGCGGATCCATAGTTCTCGACGGGCTCGTTGGAATGGCCTGCTCGGGCTCGGGCTCTGGGGCTGGTATATCTGGCTTCGATGACGCCGCCACGTTCTCCTTGGCCGTAGTCGTGTCGGCAGGAGAAGGAAGCACATCTTTGGCATGGCTGGATGCAGGCCTAGACGGATTCTCCCTGGATCTGCTTACGGGGCGCGACGTAGTCTCCTGTCCCGGGCTATTGCCACCGCTCTTGTTGTCATAACTATTCCGATTGCTCGGATTTCCGCGTTGCAGCCCGGGAGTCGTCACACTCCATCTCTTGACACTGTCTGTCCGCTTCATCATGGCACTCTGGACGAATCCGCCCATGCCTTTTGTGGGCGAGGCAGGCCGAGTCGGTGATGTACGTCCTGATCCAGGCGCGTCGGTATCAATCTTGATGTCAGCAGGAGGGCCGAGTTTCTGCGCTTCCGTCATGGGCAGCAAAGGTGAGCCGACCCTCGAGTTGTTCTGCGAGCTCGGCCGTTCTCTGACCGCGTCACTCTGCGGCTCTGTAGAGGTTGATCGCGACATGCCGGCTAATTGGGGGCTGCCTGAGAGCACGTCAACGGTATCAGAGTCCTCCACCTGATTCTTTCGGTAAGCGGCCGAGTCCGCGCCTCGTTCTGCTGTTTGACGGAACCACGCAGGATCTTTGGAGGCCAAGGCCTGTGAGATCTGGTCTCGAGAAGGGGCGTGGTCCGGGCTGGTGCTCTCTGCTGGGGGAGTGGACGATCGGGCAGCGGCATTCTCGGCTGCAACCATAGACAGCGGGCGTGATCTTGGCCCAGGACCCTGAGAAGGCGGTCTCCTCTGCCACGAGAGGGTCGGCGTCCGTGCCAACCCAGCGCTGGGAGGTGGAGAATTGTAGCTGGCACTCGACCGCTTCAAGTCGAGATCCAGGGGGTTTTCTACCTCCTTGGTCGGAGATGCAGAGCGCGCGGAAGGCATATCCATCGGTTCGGCTGTTGGCGGCGGGTTCGTATGGCTTTGTAGAGCAGCAGAGAGGTCTGGTAAAGGGGACGAGCCTGACGAGAGTGCCTCTGCGACCTGGGGGGTCGAATCCTTGCGGCGGGCTGATGGTGGTGGAGTGTTCGCGGGCGACGATTTCTGGGGGGATATAGATCTCGCGCGTTCTGTAGGGCAGCGCGTAGCTTGTTAGCCATCGATCGCAAGAAGCATCGTCGTCATTATCAACAACAACAATAACACAAACAATTCGCAAGAAAAAGAAACGCGACAAGCCCAGCCACAGCCACAGCCAAGCCGAGGTGGGCGTGGGTGATTCACAACCCCGCGGCGACGGAGATCCGGGCTGCCTTGCCAGTCTGATGTTCGCTGGGAGCATCCTTTCGTAGATCAAAGCCAATTGCGACCCAGCGAGTGTCTTGAGTGACCAAATTTCTTTTCCGGCGTCGCCTCCGTACACAAACACGTACGTACCTTCACGACGAGCCTGACGCTCTCTCCTCTGCTGAAGGATCTTTTCCTCGAGCTCCCTGGAGCGGGCCTCCTCGTTCTCGTCGCGTCCTTGATTCAATTGTTCGACTGATCGCAGGAAGTTGGAAACCTCGTCTGACATTGTTGACAGGAGGAGTTGGGGAACGAGTTTGGAGGGGGAGACCGGGCGCGCGGGCGGATGCGAGCGCCAGTGGCTGGGATTGTTGAGGTCGAGGAACAATCGGATTCAAGGTGACAGTGACGGCAACAGTAGTGACAGGTCGGCTAATGGAAACGGCTGCCAATAGAGACATTGGACCCGTACAGCTGGCACGACACGAGCTGACAGCAGGGCCTGCACCGGTACGAACGCGCATGCAGTCGCGAAAAGTATATGCAGCCGGCAGCGGCGGTTTCACTGGTGCTGGCGCTGGCGCTGGCGCTGCTGGGTGCAGTAACTGTGGCAGAGGCGGGAGGCTATTGTTGCATTGGGCGGTGACGAGAGGTACGGTATACACAGTAGTATGTCCACAGCGGGTGCGCGCTCATGCAAGGCCACACAGCCAGGTACGGAGGTCAGCAGGGACGGACGTTGCGTGTCGTGAGCTACTGTAGTAGATCCCAAAGTCAAAATCTCACGATCTTGTCGGGTTGGTAGGAGAAAATATTAGGAGCCAAACGAACCTACATTAGCGTTCTCAGACAAAAACCAATGGCAGTGCCGAAGCAGAGTCACAGATGCAATGCATGCAGGTCGCCAGCTCGCGAGGTCGCGCTTCCGCTTTCCAGGATCCGAGTTGGGCGCCGTTCCAACACGGGGCCTTTTTGAGAGCTGGATCCAATGCATGCCAAAGGCGGTCGCTGGCCAGGTATACAACGAGGCCCATGGGCCCTAGGGGCTCCAGTTGGAATGGCCCACCCCCAGCAACCACCCCCACCATTCCAGTCCACAGGGGCTTGGCTGGACCCGTTCCGCCCGCCAGACCCGCTACAAGTGCGCCAAGACGATCAATTCTAGGCCGCGAAAACCCCGGCCGCACACGCCGTCTCGGCTACAACGTTCTACAAGCCAGATGCAATGCGATGCGATGCACTGCGGCTGTTTCGTTTTCACTCGTGGTTTCGACATCGGATGAAACCCCCCCTCCAACAGGTCTGATCATGTGCATCTATGCCCCTTGCATTGCATGAATCCCGCCGCTACCACCTCTACACTCTGGTGTGGGTGGCGCCAGTGGCCTCTGGCGGCGAGGAAGGATCGTAGGTAGCACACACCGAGGACAGTAGACACAGCCTCGCGTCCGGAGGAATCCGTCGGCCATGTTATTTATGGGTCTTGGGCCTCGACGACACCGCCAGTCAGCCTCAATACAAGAACAGCCTCGCCTTGGCGTCTTGCACAACCCACGCCAGGCCCTCTTTGAGATTCTCGCCCGTCATGGCGCTGCAGCGCAGGATATGCCACTGGTGAGTCCGGATGTTCTTCAACTTCAACGCCTCCAGTATCTCGTCCCCCGTCATGCACCCTTCAACATCAGTCTTGTTGGCGAACACCAGAAGACTCGCACCGGATAGTCTCTGTCATTGGGGTGTCAGCTTCGTAAAATAGCGTCTCTCGGATCGTGGCTTCGGGACGATGTACCTCCTCCTGCAGCAGGCCGTGTAGCTCGGCCCGACAGTCTTCGATCCTCAATCGGTCCGTGGCATCAACCACCCAGATCAGGGCATCTGTCTTCTCGAAGTAGTTCCTCCAGTATGACCGGAGTGTTTTCTGCCCTCCGACATCCCCTGCTTGCTTTTAGTCTCAGTCCTTGTCACGGAGGACACGCGTGAAGCTTTGACTGACAGATGTTCAACTTGTAGCTGTTGATCGCGTCAGCACACCATCTTGGGCTTCCATCCAGTCTGGTCTGGTCGGGCCCGGCCCGGCCCGGAACGGTGGACAACTCACCCCTCGTAATCTATCGTCTTGATGATGAAACCAAGAGTTGGACTGACGGTACTGACATCCTCCCCCATGATCTGCTTGACAATGGTGGTTTTGCCTGCATTATCTAAGCCCCTGGGCGGATCGTCAGTATGTTGTCTGAGTACAAGCAGGTAAGCGAGGTAGGTGACATTCTCACAGCATCAATATCCTGAGCTCTTTGTCCTTCAATCTGGCCTTCCTCAAGATTGAGAGCATGGTGGTTGGACTTGGAGAATTTCAAGTGTGAAGGCGGTCCTGGAATTCTTCAAGGAAGCACAAGGTCTCTTGAGGCATGGGTATTTCAACGCACCCCTGGGATTCAGGGTTGGGGCAGCGGGAATTGGGTGATTTGCATACGAAGTTTCCGCCAATCCCCAAATACACAGCCCATCGTCGTGTTGATACTGGGGAGGGAATCGCTCAGCCATATTTGCTTCATGCCAAGGGCAGAAGTAATCTTGAGCAAGTTGAAATATCCCCAATTCTATTTTCTTTGTAGAGAGAGGTACCTAGATGTTGTCAAAAGAGAACAAAACAGGGTCCAGACAAGTGTTCACAGGCTGGCAGTCTCTGCCTTCTTTATAACCCCCTGTGCCCTCACACACTCACACGAGTTCTCAATGATGGTCAAGTATGAAAGGCTGGGCCAGATGGAGAGCGTCCATACAAAGCCTCACAGCATGTCAGCATCAGATATCATGGGTCATGACTTGGAAGATGTGTGGTGATCATATTCAGCATGTTCCCTCATCAGAGTGCCAGCACCCGGAGGCCATGGGCTTGACTTGATGAAGGGGGTTTTTTTTTTTTTTGGGGGGGGGGGGGAGGTGCTTGGCCATCCTTTCTTGTCTTATTCTGAAGGTGCAGAGTCGAATCTAAAGCAAACAGTCTTAGAGAAAGGACTGGTGTCGATGGTGCTGCGGTATTGTGAACTTGCCTGGGGACTAACTGTGCCTTCCGTTCCTGCCCACCTTCACTTCTGCACAACCAACACCGCAATCTTTCTTTTCCATTCACCCAACCCCCGCCGTTCACACCTCGACTCAGCATCACAACAACGACCTGCGGCCTTTGATGCTTTGCCTTTTTGATCATTTGATCATCAAATCGGCAAGGAGGAGCTCCTCTCTGGTAAGCCAAATAACCTACCATCTCGCGTCTCCCGTTTCATACCCGAACCATACTGTCACCACCATCCTCATCTCACCTCCCCTTCCTTTCGCCCTTGTCCTTGGTTTCCCATACTTTTCTCGCCTCCCTCGAGCAAAGCTCCATTCCCAGTTCCTGTGCCTGTCTTTCCATACGAAATCCTTGCCCTGGTCTCTGCCTACGCCTTTTTCTACCCAGCCCAAGACGACCACCCGCTTTCGAACGGCATCAACGCTTCCCCTTTCTCTGCCTCTGCCACTTGGTCACTTTAATCTCTTCCTGCACCCAAGCCATCTCCCCGCGTACGAGCATCTGAATTACCTCACTTCGGTCTCACTGACGCAGCAGTCAGCACGTCAAAAGTCCTGACTGCCAATATCAATCAGTGCCTGTCATCGTACGTCCACCCTGCCATTCCTCGCCGGTACCATGGGTCTTGGAATCCAATGGGATTGATGAGAAGAAGACCAGATCAGCAGAAGCTGGATGTTGACTGCGTACAGAGTCTCCACTCTACCTGAAGTTTTGCCTACATGTCAAAACACTTATCTCTGACGCCATTCAAGTGACTTTGGATCATTCGTGGTCATCCTCAACTTGAAGCGGTCAGTGTTCCCTCGCTATATCCTCCCAAAAATCCCCCTCCCCATCTATCCCTTGTTTGTATTACTATCTGAGGATCGGTCAGAATTCTGTGACTGATGCATTCGAACTCAAGGAGCTCAAGATCTCATCATACAAGATGGCACCTCCCAAACAGATCAGCAATGGTTCTGGAGGCGGCAATCAGGCACAAGAGTCCCTGACCTACCAGAACTACCAGAAGCATGATCTCGACCGAGGAACCGAGTTGTTCCGCAAGAAACTTCAAGAAGCCAACAACACTATGCGGCAAGAAAAGACTGAACGCACGGTCGTGGGCGGGCTGCCTCCTCATCTTCTCCGCCAACAGAGGGAGGCTGCTTCCTCAGCTAGCACCAACGCTGGCCCTTCGACCACAACTGCTGGGCCCACCGTCCAGGCTCCCGGCCCCCAACAGTACTCTCACCTTGCGGAGCGCCCTTCAAAGTACCATGGCTTTCAGACCGTGATGCCGTCCGTGTCCCAGACTTCCCAGCCTCAATTCCACTCTCAAAAGCCTCAGCCTCACCAGCCGCAGTCTGTGCCTCATGAGTGGGCACGCGATGACCAGGACGACCGCGGCCCGGCATTCGCTGATTCTGGTCGTCATTCCATGATGGCAATGGACCAGAAAGTCCACGACCAGCCAGCTGCCTTGCGCCAAACCACGCCCTTCAAAGTCTACCCTTCCGCCTCTGGAACGCAGGATGCCTCTGCCAACAAGAAGCTTCGAGGAAACTTCCCCCCGACCCCGTCTTATACATATGGCAAGCACCAAGACCCCCAGTTCATCGCTGATAGCCACGGCAGCAACGTGAAATCCGGTGTGAAGGGAATCATGAGCTCCAGGTGGGCTAATGGTGGTCCAATGACACCACCTTCGGCGATGTCAAAGCTTGCTGCTCCTGACCATGGCAATAATGCCCGGTTTTCTGTGAGCGCGGACCACAATGCAGAGACCCAGGTGCAGGCTCCGCTGAAGGAGTCCGTCCGTGTCCAGCCACGCCAAGTCGTCCAGCCAGCCTGCACTGGTCATCCAGCCATCACCATCGGGCGTTACGGTAGAAACAAGCACTTCGCCAACGCCCAGCATGTGATGCAGCCTGACAGCCCCCAGCCTCAGGTGGAAAAGAAGAAGAAATGGCGCCCAAAGCACAGTGCCGACCTGGACTCGCAGTCCTTGCCTGAGACCGTCTCATCTGTGCAGATGAATGAGGAGGACGACTGTGTTCGCATCACTGGCAGTGAAGATGCCACACCCAACGCTCTCGAAAAGGATATTCGAGGTAAGATCGCGGATGAGTCCAACCTTGTCCCAGCTTACAATGGTGAAGGTTTCTACGACAGAAGCCCTTGGAAGGACGGCGCGAGCGACGACGGCAACTGGGGTCCGAACAAGCACTGGTTCACGGAATATATCAGCAATTGGCGCAACGATACGGCCGAGCATAGGCTTCCTCAAGCTTCCTTCCTCAAGCTGAATGTTGAACGTCACGAGGAGTGTGATGTAAACCCGCTCAATGGCTTTCTGATGTCTCCTGTGGAGTACGAGGAGACACATGTCAATCCAGCCGACCTCTCCAATCCAGAGGAGACGGCTCGGCGTTTTTCCGGCTCCTCCAACTTGAAGTCGGCAATTGACTACGATAAGAACAAGCGAAAGCTTGCGAAAGCCGAGAGGAAGCAGCAGCGATGGGAAGAGGAGAATGCTGCAGCGCTGTGGCAACCGCAGCCTGACCTTTTTCCAGCTTCGCAGCCTACCGCTCCTCCTGCTCAGCGAATGACTGGCGGTACACAGGCTCGTGCAAGTGGCATGATGGGCCAGGCACCGGTCGTTCCTGTTGGGACAGTCCGGCCCATAGAGCGCTTTGTAGCACAGGCCGATGACTACGAATCGTCCGTGAAGGTTTCCTGTTTCCTCCGCCCGGCCGAGAAGACCGATCTCGCTCAAGCATTGGAGATATACAACTGGGAGGTCGTTCACGGCATACAGGCTTTGGACAACAAGCCCCTGAGTCTAGACGACTTTCACAAGATCTTGAACCAGTGTAAGGCTGGCCAAACGCCTTTCATGGTGGTCATCGCCGGCACGGTGGCCGAAGCTGCCGCTCGAAAGGAGGTGCCTGCGCCTTTGCGAGGTCCTTATCAAACCCTTCGAGATGGACCATACCAGGAACGACGTCATAATACCGAAAAGGACAAAGTTCTAGGCTTCGGTTTCATCACACTCCCGGCACTCGGATTGGCAGGTGGTCTTCATCACAACGTGGGCCGCTTCCAAGGTCGCCTTCACATCTACGTCGCGCATGACTTCCGCCGTAACGGAGTCGGGCGAGCTCTTCTCTGTCGCCTCACCAAGTGCGGTTCAATTATGATGATCTCCTCGGACGATTGTCCATTCTACGATCCGGATCAGAGCAAGGTTTGCGATGTTGCACCTTACAATGCCCGACCGTACTCGCGCCTTTTCATTGAATTTGCTTCTCGGGGGAAGGACGACCCTGATACAAAGTGGATGGCAAAATTCATGGACAGCGAGTCTTTCCTGTGCGTTTCTACCATGGACAAAGCGCGCAAGGTTGGGTACGGTGACAGGGGCACGTGGCTCGACAACCTCGTCTGGCAGCACGACTGCAGGGACCCAAAGAATATCATCGAGGGCTCGTTGTAAGAGTTGTGCGTACAACAGAGCGTGGCTTCCATTTGATCACATTTCCCCTTGACTCGAAGGAAGCACTGGCGGAAGAGATTCGGTGTTGACTGGAAAGCTGCGGCTACAACTTCGTTCCGATGATTTTGGTGGCAGACCGTGGGTCCTGGGCATAGATGAGCAAGAAACATTGTCTCCGACGCCTTTGGAAGCAGATAAACTACAGCAACGATGGAAGCGGGGTCAGGTGTGGATTGGCCTATCTCAAACATGTGGTCTTGTGTTTATCCCTCGAGTTGGGTTGAGACGAAATGGCTTGTGTGAGAGCCGTGGGTGGAAGGTTACATGGTCGCAGAGCCTGGAGGTCAGCCCTGGGTGCTTCTCATGGTCTTGTTGGTGCCAGAAAATACCGTATCTTGGATTGTGGGACATTTCGGAAGGCATGGATGATGAGGGGACCTCACACGCATGCGTGTGTTTGCATGATCATGTACATGTTGGAGCCAGGGGAAACCAAAAGTTTGGTGGGATTTTACTGGAAGGGGGAGTTGATTTCGGCACGTTCAATGCCTCCGCTCAAGGCCGTCACGGATGAATGTCTGCCAAATTTGGTGGACAATGTCAGGCATGGAACGTTCAACAAAATAGACACTGTGTCTAGCTCTGGATTCTAGAGGATCTGGATCGGATAGTCATAAAAATTGAGCGCTGTGTTGAACATGTGGAAGAAGTGTGCGCCTCTCACCATGGTGAGGGAGTGGACAACGTGAGGGTGGGACGTGGTGATCGAGTTGGCATGATGTGGTCTGAAGCAAGGGCATGAGTGCCCGTATCAAGCAAGAGAGGGCTATTGTGCCGAATGGATGCCCCGTGATGACAAGTTCATATTACATGCCTTTCGATCACCCCCTCATCGTACACTAGTCAAATGCCTTATGCAGTAAGCCCTCGAAGTGCTGGGTCACAGGACCATACGTACAGTACAGTAAGAAGACGAGACGCCCGAATAGACAAGACGTCTTAAGGAACACGAGGAAACTTCCACCCGACCCCTCAACAAACCCTCAACCCACACACCTCGACTCCCTTCCCCTCAACCCTCGCCCGCCTGTTGAAATACCTCGTCACCAGCTCCCTCACGAACGCAGCGTCCGCGCCACTCCAGACGTCAAGGCCCATAGCAGCGAGCGCCTCGCTATCGACCCGCACCTCGGACACACCCTGGTCCTCGCCAGCAGCCCCGCCCGTCGTCGTCGTCGTCGTCTGCCGCTGCTGCTGGGGCCGCCGCAGCAGGCGCTCCGACTCGTCGCCGCCCCCTTCGTCCTCGGACTGCGTTCGCGAGACGTCGAGGTCGGAGGTGTAGTCATCGTCCTCGGCGGCGGCGACCACCTCGGCCAGCGTCCCGAGCATGCCGGCCGTGAGCCGGTGGAAGTAGGTGATGATGCCCAGCTCGACCCGCGCGCGGTTCTCCTCCGCCTCCTCGCCCGTGCCGGCGTCGCCGCCGCTCGAGACGAGCCCGTCGACGGTTGTCGCCCGGCGCGCGGTGAGCGAGGTCATGCTGTCGCCCATCCCGCCGCCGCCGCCGCCGTTACCGCTGCTGCTCCCCGTCACGTTGAAGCTCCCGCTGGGCCGCCTCCGCTGCTGGTGGGGCGGCGGGTTGCCGGGCGACGGGCCGGGGATGAGGTCCGCTAGCAGCCCGTTGTCGTGCGCCGCCTCCTCCGTCTCGTCGGACCGCCGCTGCTCGCCCGCCGAGGCCCACCACATGAAGCCGCTGTAAGCGAGAGCCGCCCACGTCATGGGCTCGACGATCTTGTCCGCGGCGTCGGCTAGCGTGTGGGAGTCCTCGCCATCGGGCAGGAAGGACGTGGTTTTGATGGAGGAGATGGAGAGGCGGGACCGGCGGTTGGGGTGTGGTGATGGTCGTTCGGTGTTATTCGTGGTGGTGGTGGGCTCCTCGTCGTCGGCTATGGCGGTGCCGGCACTTGTCGCGGCGGCGAGGCGCCGGAGCCCGGACTTGAGGGTGCGGAAGCGGCGCAGGTCGCGCTGGGTTGCTTTCACTGGTACGCCCTTGGGCGATTCCACGGTAGGCCAGACTTTCTCTGTCGCATTGGTCGAGTAGGGGGGTGGCATGGTTATCAACACGTCCCATAGGTCGTCTTTCACAGCCAGGATGCTGTCGGTTGTACATGCGATCCAGCCGGACCTGGCGTCGCCTAGGGGACTTGGTGGCTGCTCGGGCGTTGGGCCTGGTCTTTGGGCGCTGTCGGCCATTAGGAATGGGATATCGTGCACTCCGATGGTGAAGAGGGGCCGAAGTCTTTGTGATGAGGCGGAGGGGTCGAGGAGGTCGAAGACGGAAAGCGGTATGTTGGCGAGGATGGAGATGTTATACACTGCGAGGACAATTAGCGATGTTGAAATCGAGGGTTGAGCAATCCACCAAACTCGACTCACCGAAGTTACAAGCTTCGTTGACCGGCGTGTGAGTGGATATCAGAATGCGCTTCCGCAATAAGGCTGCCCGATGTATCGGGAAGATCGAGGGGCCAAAGGTATCCAGCAGGTTGTTCAGACTCCAAGCCGGATGGAAAGGCGACAGTCTGTGCCCTGGCTGTATCAGCGCGCCTCCTTCAGAGGCCGACCTCTTCCGCCCGTTGCCCTGTGGGATGGCCCTCTTCCCCAGCGCCGGTGAGGCCATCGGCGAGTCGTTGATCGGCTTGGGCTGACGGCTTGCGTCCCGCGTCCCGCACCTGTCCCAGTACTCCTCCAGGATCGAGGACTGCTTCCTGTCGACCGACAGCTTGGCCGCCATCTCCTTCAGGCCCTCGGCGTGCCTCCACGCCCTGCCCAGTCGCCCATAGCTCAGGGGCACGAGCACGCCGACGGCGATCATGCGCGCGTGGCGGGATCCCTCCTCGTCGGTAGGGGCGTTGACGAAGGCGCTGAGGCCGGCGTGGCCCTCCTCGTGGACGAAGTAGATGAGGTCTTCGGAGACGGTGTGCAGCCCCGAGGGCAGACTCTTGTACTCGACCACGCCCTCCAGCTCGAGGCCGGGGATCGCTTCTTTCCATATTATTGTGTAGCCGGCCTTGACGTCGAAGTCGATGAGGAACAGCGCCGAGATCGAGGGTAGGTCGGGGAGGATACTGTGCGCTGAGGAGGACTGGGCCGGCGGCCCTCTTCGAGTTACTGCCATAGTGCCGTGTCTGGAAAAAGGGAATCCGGATGATAATACCGAGGAGCAGCTTGAATTATGGCAAGAGGAGGAGCATCGTAAGAGACCAGCGCGGTCGCAACACCTGGGCGGGGTCAAGTATTGCAGATCTCGGGACCAATTTTGTTTAGGGTCTCAAGAGGAGCAGCCGTCGTCAGTGTCGTCGTCGTTATCGACAAACTGGAACAGCTCTTCCTGTAAGCAAGTCGAGACGGTGAAGTTCTTTTGCCTGCGACACCAGGGGTTAAACTTGAAAGCACTGTGGTAGCATTTTCTCTTGGAAGTTGTAGTGACGTCCAGATAAGGTTTGGTGTCAGACCACGACGCGATGCCGGCTATGGGGAACCTGGTAACCCATTTGATAGGACCATTCAATTACCTAAGTCCGTACTTGGTACTAAGGTGGGAGCAGTACCTAAAAGATGCAAAAATCCTTAAACGGTGTTTCCCTCTGATTTCTCTTCTCTTTTTCTTTTGAATATATCGAGTATGTATATACATCCTTGAGAATTGTCATTCCATGTATATGGATGTCTTCCATGTGCCTGTATTTACAAATTCATATCTATTCATGGGAAGACCGTGCTCCTGAAGTGGATGTTGGCTGTCCCTGACTCGAAGTCTCTCTTTCTCTCCGCGATCTTCAACGGCCTCCAAAATTGAAGCGGCAGGTGATAGCACACAGGGATGCTGCCTTTCTACCCCAACAATTCGGATGCGCTAGCCTGGAGGAGAAGGAGCCTCGGCCAAGCTGTCATCCCAGCACCCCAAGCACAACTTTTTGGTGGGGTCACTTGATGCGCTTTCTCCATCCAAAGTTCTCACCACTGGCGTCAGAATTCCGCCTGACCGACTCGACACCTCGTCCACTACACACGAGTTCACCCCTTCAGCCACGGCCGACGTTTTAGAGGTCTCGAGGGATACATGACCCATACCTGGGCTTCGTCGAGCCAGACTATCTTTCTCACTTTTTCTCGACCAGACTGAATACTGAGCGTGCAAGTTGGCAACCCGAAGGCGGACCGGGACGGAGCCGTTACTCCGACAAGGTATTTGCAGATTTCACACGCTTGTCATTACCCATTCGACAGAGTCATGTGGGCAAGCCAGAACCCAGACTCGAGAAGGAAAAGGAAAACGAAAACCAAGGCCATGCCTTTGAAACTCTGCCAGTCTTACTGACCCCATATCGTCCAGAGCAGCCTTGGCTATCCTCTACACCCAAGTACCAACCCGTTGTGCCACGACATCACAACTTCGAGCATGTCCTTCCTCACCTACCTGGGCTACTTTCTAGGAGGCTACACTGCCCTCACGACCGCCCTTTACGCCATCTCCCCGATGTCCTCCAAGGCACGTTTTGGCGCCCGCTGCCTGGCGTCCTACATCTCTCTCGTCATCGGCGCCCTCTTGGGCGTCTTCGTCTCTATCGGGCTCGGCATCGCGGGCTACAGACAGATTGCACAGTGGGCCACCGGCCGCTGCTTCAAGTACGTCATGATTGCGACGACCGGCGTCAGCTTCGAGGTCATCGACCCCAACGGCTATCTGGACAAGACGCGCCCGGCCGTCTTCCTCGGCAACCACCAGACGGAGCTCGACGTGCTCATGCTCGGGACCATGTTCCCCAAGTACTGCAGCGTGACGGCCAAGAGCAGCCTCAAGAAGACGCCATTCCTGGGCTGGTTCATGACGTTGAGCGGGTCGATTTTCATCGACCGCAAGAATACCAAGGATGCGCGCGAGGCGATGAAGGGCGCTGCGGACCAGATGAGCAAGATGAAGCAGAGCGTTTACATGTTCCCCGAGGGCACGAGGAGCTACGCCAAAGAGCCGATGCTGCTGCCGTTCAAGAAGGGCGCTTTCCACCTGGCTGTCCAGGCGCAGGTCCCCATCGTGCCTGTTGTGGTCGCCAACTACAGCCATGTGCTGCACCCCAAGGAATATCGCTTCAACTCGGGCAAGATCCCCTGCAAAGGTGGGTTTCCAAGACGGTGCTAGGCTGCATGGGCAGAAGATCAAACTGACGAATGATCACAGTTCTCGAGCCCATTCCAACGACTGGTCTGACTTCGGCCGATGTTGACGAGCTCGCCACTAAAACCAGAGAGGTCATGCTTAAGGAAATTATCAATCTCACGTACGAGGCCCGAGGTCAAGAGACACCCATACCAGCGTCGACAGTCAAGGCTAGTGGTGTCGACGTGAAGCAATGAGACCGACACCGATGCACTTTTCTGGAAGCACAGACGATATACGAGTTCGATTCCTCATTCGATCATAGATTATGATATTGGAAACCTTTCAAACCGTGGCTTGGCATCTCGAGACGCCACGTCCTTGCCAGGGCTCGACCGGCCGCGAGAGCGAAACGCTCTAGTCTCACGTTGTGTGCCCGCACCGACGGAGCCCGGTGACGGTTCGCGGGAGGATCCGGTCAGACTCCGGATCTTGTGTGTCACGGTGATGAAGAAGGGCAGCTCAAGAAGGAGAGAAACTCCTAGCACTTTGATACCCCTTGATAGACAGACGCATTCTGATCGGGCGTTGTCAGAGATACGGTTCGGCTACATCAAGGCGGCTGACTAGATTTGGTCATCACTTGAATACCGAATTGCCAACATTTTGCTTCATACTAAGCCAGCGCTGCGAATTTCGTCGTTCGTGTGAACAATATACTTTGCATGGATATGGAGATAGTGAAGCCCGTCGTCGAAACCCATGAATTCGTTGAGTAATGCATTATATACATATATATAGATAATGGGAATTTAAAGAGACTACTTCCTTCGCTGGATGCGCATCAAGGGTGACCAATCACTGCCCATGTCAGTGACAGAAGTGAATGCAAGATTTCATGTAGATGTCTCGTCGCAATGAAGTCCGCCAGTCGGCCAGTTGGCGAGGAGGACTACTAGCACCCTCAGCGGCGGAAGGCCGAAGAGCGCACGTAATTCCCGTCGGTACTTCTGCACTAACAATCTCCAGTCTTCAGTCCTTGTATTGATATACATTCCTAGGTACCTAGGTATTCATCAAAACACCTGCAACTATCAATGTTCAAATCGATTTTTGGTCAGACCACTTTTCAGGTTCGACATCAGTATTGTCGTCACTACCAGAATCTTTGTCCTCCTCAAGACTGGTGACAATGATCAATGGCCTTGCAAGGCTTTATGAACCTCTTGTCTCGTCGACTTGATCTTTCCGCGTTTCACACGACGAGGTTTCCGCCCCCCCCCCCCCAAAAAAAAAAAACCCAACCTCGAGCTTTGGGACACATGGGAGTAGGGCCGCAAACTCCTTATTACCCTTTCACGTGTCGACGAGGTTCGGTGCTTCGTGCGAGACCTCTCGTCGTCTTTCAGCCTCTGCGTACAGCGTTTCATGCCTGGCACCGTCGCGCCTGGGAGCTCGTCGATCAGTCTTGTCGCTGGCAATCATCGTTTGCTCAATGAAAGAATATGTCGTCTGTCGATTGATTCCGACGGCACGGGCAACAACCGACGTGTTAAAAGGAATAGAGTGCGTTCTCTCATAGTAGCGTGCCATGACGATGGCCCCTTGGGCACGGTACCTCTGCTGTGTAGTCAGACCGCGCCCCATCGTCGTTTTGATTGTGTAGGTAATAGGTGAAGCCGAACTGGAGAATGTCAACATTCGTTTGTTCCTGGGTATCTTCATTTGTACATAGTACGTGAATGCCCAAGATGACTGACGTATGGCCTGCAATGATGTCAGTGTTGTTGTCAGTGCATTTGTATCCTCAGGGTTAGGGCGCCCTTAGGCCTTTCACTTCAGTGTTGCTTGACAACGTTGCAGTGTTCGGGAAGATCTTCACGGATTAGGAGACAGCTATCGAGGCTGCGTCGTCATGGGGGAAATCCCACTAGCACCTCTCGAATACGAGTGACGGACGAGGCATGAAGTTGAACGACTTTCAATGGACCGACAGACAGACTGCCAAGACGAGCGCGCGCGGCTTCCGCCCCCGGTGAGACTTTCAACTCAAACGTACCTGCACTGAGACAGGTCGGGCTCAGACAATTTCATGACAGCGGTCCTGCAATTCCACGGGTCGCGGCGATCTCTATCAAGTTTAAGCTCGAGCCAGATCCTGATCGCCCAAGGGGGGGAAATCGCGGTCACAGTTATCACTTCTACGCCAATAAGAGGCGCTCCCGAAGTGAGGCCCGGATTCTTGAAAGGAGACCTTGACAGACCCACGACGTTGTTCTTGTGCCTGTCAACGTCAGGAATGACGTGTGGCTCTTGAGGGGGGTTCGTGATCCCCAGGCTATCTCCCGTCCGTTAGAGAGGCCTGTGCTTTTCTTTGGGCCGTGCGAAGATGTCTCTCTCTTCTAGGCTGTCTGTTGCAGATACGAGAAAAGGGCTCAAAGAGAGAGAGACTATTGCTGCGTGCCCGGTGTGTCTGTGAGCCAGATCTGGTCTGGTATCTGGATTCCGATTTGGTAGTCCTCAGCCCGCAGTAGTGTGTCTGTCGGCAGCGATGCAAGTGCAGTAGCCTCCATGCATGTGCAGAGAGGGAGGTGTGTTCGTGTGGCTTTTCCCTGATGGCGCTTCACCTTATCGCGTAGACTACGTAGCGTGGTGCAAAGTATGTACATAGACAAGTGATTGACGGAAAGGTGCCCCGTCACGGATAGAGTGGGTAGTGTGAAGGAGGCAAGGGGTTCCACTTTCTCTGCTGATGCTTGTTGAAAGACCCGTTTTGTTCAATGGACACGACAAAATCCAATAAAGCATATTCACCTGGCTTGGCCGTCGCGGTCAATTCACTGCACGCGGTGTCTATAAAACTCCGTGCGCGCTCTTCCCAAACGGCTTTGCAGTCCAGCCAGCCTCCCGCGTATATGCACGATTCCTCAAGCTTCCACTCTTCCTCGGTCCACGGACGATCTGCGTGTCTTGGGATTATATCCACACTTCCCTGACTCCATCTGGTTCCTTGTGCTACCCCCGAGTCGAAGTCTCAGACAAGGGAAATTTCCTCTTCACCGAGCGATATAAGTCGACAATCTTCTGGTGATAGGAAGCTGTTCCACCCTTGACTTGGATAGCCTTCCGGTCATACTCTACAAATACTACTCTTGATCCTTTCCACAAGTCCAATATGCAGTTTCTCTCCTTCCTGGCGGTCGTAATGGCCGCAGTCCTCTCCACAGCATCACCCGTCCACAAACGCGAGGTCGGCGGTGTAAGTTCTCTTCTGTCCTCCTCCTCCTAGCCCGTCTCACCCAATGATCTACCTAGGTAGAATGACATATCTGCATAATGCCATGTTTGACTAACCCACCTCCAACAGGTCCTCGTGTGCAGCGGCGTCAACGCCACCGGCAGCTGCACGCACCTCAACACGACCCTGGACAGCTGCACCGACCTGGCGGCGCCCTACACCGAGAACGCCGCGACGTTTGCGCCCGACGCAGGGGACTTCTACTGCTATCCGTATCTCGTCACGTGCGATGGCGAGTGCCGGTCCCCCGAGGGCTGCACGTACGGCGCCATCACGTCCAATTCGACGGCGGCCATGAATTTTACGCAGGGCGGCTGGAATCACCTCATCGAGTCGTTTGAGTGCCACGCCGGACCCGCGCCCTACCCATAGAGGAGAGGAAGCATGAAATCAGAAAAACCTCAAGTTTATGTTCTGTTTTTTTTTTGGGGGGGGGGTGGTTTGGTGCTGCATTGCCTGTCACATTTGGTACATGATAATGACGATGGGGAGGAACAGGGCAGGCGGGCGGATGAGCGTTGCGGGAGACGAGGATGTGTCTGGACATGCAGATTGATGGAATGGAGGCAAGGGTCAGGGATTGCAGTCCTGTGCAGCGGGGACCCTGTCGACATGACGTTGGTGACTCCTTCTGCCGGAGTGTGGGGCCTGGCATTGGCGGGGTTGAGGGGCGCCCAGCTTGGGAGCTTGGGAGCTTTGCCCAGCGGTGGTTTGCTGTTCGGTCCACAGGGCGGCATACACATGGAGTTTGTTCGGCATCAAGCGATCAATCGATATCTGCAGACGACGCAATGGAGGGGTTCCTTTTTATCTGGGCAATTATGCTGCCCAATGCGAGGAGGCATGGCAAAGCCAGGAGGGTCTTGAGCTAATAAGTTCGGAGCGGTGGGGAGAAATAATTTCCAGAAACTCAAGAGCCGCTGGATAAAGTACTTTATCTAGCCCGACAAGCAATAAATTCATGATACCCCAGCCTTGAATGTTTAGTCCATCTCGACTTAAACTTGTTGAAATCGAATTGGACTCATGAGATTTCCCAGCGTTCAACACTCGCCCACCACCGCAACCTTTACGTCCAGGCTCCTCCAACTCGCCAGACACTTCAGCACATCGTCATCGTCATCCCGCCCATCACCACCCAAGATGACCTTCGAAACCAAGGCAACCATAACCTCCTTCGGGGGCTCCCTCCTCAAGCTCACCCACCAGTCCACCACGACCGGCACGCCCATGAACCTGAACCTCTACCTCCCGCCCGCGGCCGTCCACAAGTCCCAAAAGGTGCCCCTCCTCATCTACCTGTCCGGGCTGACGTGCACGCCCGACAACTGCACCGAGAAGGGCTTCTTCCAGCACGGCGCCTCCCGCCACAACATCGCCGTCCTGTACCCGGACACGTCCCCGCGCGGGCTGGACCTGCCGGGGGAGAAGGACGCCTACGACTTCGGCGAGGCGGCCTCCTTCTACATCGACGCCACGAGGCCGCCCTTCGACACGAACTACCGCATGGAGTCGTACCTGACCAAGGAGCTGCCCGACGCGCTCTTCGCCGCCTTCGGCGACCAGCTCGACAGGACCCGCGTCTCCCTCACCGGCCACTCCATGGGCGGCCACGGCGCCCTGACGCTGTACCTCAAGTACCCGGGCGCGTACAAGTCCGTCTCCGCGTTCGCGCCCATCGCCAACCCGATCAACTGCCCCTGGGGCGACAAGGCCTTCTCCGGGTACCTGGGCGCGGACGACAAGGAGGAGTGGAAGAAGCACGACGCCACCGAGCTGGTGCGCGGGTGGAAGGGCAAGGGCCCGCTCAACATGCTGGTCGACGTCGGCACGGGCGACAACTTTTACAAGCAGAAGCAGCTGCTGCCCGAGAACCTGGAGGCGGCGGTCAAGGAGGCCGGGCTCGAGGGGTTCACGCTGCGGTTCCAAGAGGGGTATGATCATTCTTACTTCTTCATGTCGAGCTTCAGCGATGAGCACGTCGCGCATGCGGCCAAGTTCCTGGGTGTTTGAATTGCCACACCGGGGGGGGCGGGGGAGTCCGTCATCGTGGAGAGAACACTACCTAGGCACTTCATGGTCACTGGAGCCGTTCAACAAGAAAGAGCCAAAATGTGTATGATTTTCGCTGGAGCATGAACGAAGGTGGTATATAGGTCTGAAATCAGAGCAGCATGCAGCAAAATGTCAAGCACTACGCCTCGCACATATTCTAAGGGAAAGCTCAGAAACCTTAGCCCAGATACGAAGGAGCTTTGCCTCGTAGTACGCTCTCGAGCTCCGCCCCCCCCCCCCCCAAGGGCCTCGACGGCAGTGTAAAAAGTTTAAATACCATGATACTGTGCGACGAAGAGGGCTCAGCTCACCCTCTTGTCTGCAGGCACCAACCCCTCACCGCTCGCCTTCGACCTGACCTCAACATCCACCTCCCTCTTGATGCGCATGTAGGCCAGCTTCTCGAACCGAGACATGCCTCTCCACCAGTGCTGGCCCGCCTCGTGCTCGCCGACGCGGTCGAGCAGCTCCGCCGTCTTGATTCTTACTTCCCTGTCCTTGTGGAAGAGGCCCAGTGCCAGATAGAACAGACCTGCATGAGACTCGGGGGCAACGGACAGGAAGAGGCAGATCTCGTCGTAGCTGTTGACGAAGCGCGAGAAGGAGAGATAAATCTCGCGCGTCTGGGATGCTGTCATCCGCTGCATGCGGAGGCGATCGTGCAAGTGGTGTAGGTCGAGGCCTTTGAGTGGGCGGAGGGTGTAGAGCTTTGCCATGTCCTGCATCTCGTTAGCTGTCATTCTTTGAGTTGCAATGGGCATGGAGGTCCATTCGTACCTGAATGAAGCTGTAGTAACTCCTAGTATTCCTCCACCCCTCGATCCTCGTCACGTTTCCTGCCAGCTCCCTTTGCTTCGCAAGCTCATCCGGCCAGACATACCCATGTCCGCCCAGTATACCACTTGTCCCGCGCTTGGTCGTCCCGGCTCCAAAGATATCGTCCGCGCTTTCGTCGCCCCCAATATAGAGGGCGCTAGCGCCGTACACGCTCTCTTCAAAGGCCGCAGCCACACGGGTGAACTTGACGACCCAGTCTCGCCACTTGGCGCGGACGACTCTTTCTCCGTGCCGGGCGGCGATGCTCTTTAGCACGTCTCCGATGAAGGCTTGATCGCCCGTCAGATCCGGCGCCGAAGAGGACGTCGAGCTGGACGCGTTGACCAAAGATGCCTGTCCAGGATTCTGCTGCTGGAAGTACATCATGCCCTCGGTCGCCGGAGCGGGCTCGACCTTGCTGCTGATCTTGACGCGGCCAGACGGTAGGTCGCAGAGGACATCCCACCACTCGGGGTGCATCTCAAACGTTGGATTTGTGACACCGGCGATGAACCCAGGCACTTTGAGGAGGTCGTCGATCTTGGTCAAATCGGTGTAAGGGAAGGCGTGCCGCGTGAAGCCTTTGAGCACGCCGCCGGATGCTAGGGCACATGCACCTAGCACAGCCTCGGCGACCTCGCCCGAGGGCATGTTGTGACCAAGGAATATGACCCTTTTCTGTGTGAGGAGCGCGTTCGCAAGAACGATGATCGGATGCGTCGATGGACCGTTGGTGGTGAGGTGTGGGTGTGGTGGGAATGGCTGTGGTTGTCTTGCGTGCGGATCTGAGAAGTTTTGAATGAGCTTGATGAGGGAGAAATCACCCACGGACTCGGGCATGACGGCCACGGGAACCTTGATCGGTATCGGGATGCCCTTGTACATGACTTTGGTCTCAAACTCGTGCGTATCCCTGGGAACAGAGAATTGGCCGGTTCCTTCAAGGTGAGCTTTTGTCCCGGCGCGAGAGATCTGGGGCCTTTTCGTAGGTGCATCCCCTCTGTCCTTTTCCTCTATCCTCATCTGCACCATCTTCTCGAATTTCTCAACGAAGAGGTCCTTGTTTTCACTAGATTGCAACAACTGTCTTTCCAAATAGCTTAGCCGTGGCATCAGTGACAAATCCATGGCGTTGACGGCGTCGTAGAGCATGGCCAAAGTCTCTGGTACCGGAGACTTGAAGTATTCCTCCAGGGCTAATAATAAGAGTGGCTAGACGGATGTCAGCTTCGTTGCGCAGCACAAAACGATCTCCCACGCACGATGATCATGGGCTTGCAAAGGCACCTCGCGCATTGCCCAAGGCTATTCACTCACCTTGTATATATGTAAAAAGGGGTGCCTCGTGCAAATTGCCATGGCCTTCACTATTGCTCCTCTTTTCACGGTTTTGTCTTGTTTCGTGTTGACCAGGTTTAGCACATAGACTAAAGGCGGTCCCTCGCCGCCTTCAGGCTCGTCGTCCGTGGTGTCGTCGTCGAAATCGTCGTCGTCCTCCTCATTACCCAAATCCTCGCCGTCATCCTCGGGCTCATCAGGTACGATGATACCTGCAGCCCTGTCTTGACGCCTTCGTCGCCTTCTCCTCCTCTCATGCCTTGCACGTTTCTCTTGATCTTCTTCTTCTTGACTTGTGTCCTTGTGCAGGAAGAAGATTGTCCAGTCTTGGTTCCGCATGTGTGCCTGGTCCGGCAACATGAGCTCTGCCAACATATGCTCGTCGCCGGTTATAGCCACTGGGTATTGGTGTTCCATGACCGGGCCCCGATCGATGTCAAAAGACGCCACCAGTATGTATTCGACATGATTCTCGGTCGACCCGCGTGGATACTGCGACCGGACCTTGCGTCGGGAGTGTGCCTCGGAGTTGTAGCGCGGCATGGGCACCGCGCTGCTGCCAGAGAGCGAGGAGTGCTCTGACGAGATGCCCGTACCGGTCGAGGGCGTCTTCGACTTGGAGCTCGGGTCGGACGTGCGATCTGGTTCCGAGACCATTCCCTCCGCAATGGCACCCGGCGGTATGGGCGACCGCGATGGCCTTGACGAGTAGTGGGACATTTCCGATGCGGAACGGGCTGGCAGCGGCGCAATCGAGGCTAGCGACGTCCTTCGCGTGTGGGAGCTCCCATTGGAATGACTTGTTCTCCGTGTAGTATAGGGCTGCGCCGTCTGCGCCGTGGCCATCTCTGTCTGTTTCTTTCTTTTTTTTCTTTCTTTGTTGCCGCCTCGGTGCGCCAATTCGAGGTTCGAGACCGGCTAATAAGCGACCGGTGGACGGCGTAACTTGGGACGGGTGTCGGATCACTCGTTCGTTACGAGGCGAGGACGCCTGGGTAAACCAGGTAGATAGATCTTTTGGACCCAGGCGTTATGGGTTCGTGGGGAAGATCGGGCTCGTGGGAAGTGGCCTTGGGTTTGGTACGGCTATGCAGATTGCAGGCGATCCAGCCAAGGCGAGACACCACCTTCTGAAAGGGCCGGCGATTGTGTCGAGGGTATCAATGATCGGCGAGAGCCGAGTCAGCCAAGCCCGATCCTGTGTCCTTATTTCTGGTTGACAGGTGAACTCTATTCAGGCTGGCGTTGCGCGACAGGTGGTTCTTGTGGGGTTCAATCCGTGACGTTCTCGTGGGTCTCGTTCTTGGTATGGCCGTACTTTAATGCTTGAGAAACGTTTCTCACGAAATGGCCCTGGTGAAGAGACTCTGCCACCAGAGATCTTCTTCAGGATGCGACACCGGGGGTGCAAAAAGAACTGTCGCAACCGAGCAGACGCCGGTCTGAGATGGGGACAGGACGAATTGCGATTCGCTGGCCCGAATCGCAGGACTCTCAGGAACCAGGTCTGCGGAAGATGGGCGTACTTTCGGACGAGATGAGACGATCGAGGGACAGAGGTATTTCACATGTGGCTTTGGATCTGGCTTTCCCTTGAGGGCAGTATCCACCAGCTGTGCTCAGCGTTTCGCGCGCGGTGTTCGAGATTGGAAACGGAACCAGACACAGAAACACGACACATTGAACTGGCCGGACTTGCAGGACTGATTTCGAGATCCCCAAAAGATCTTGACGGTATGGTCTGCTGGATGGGTTCCGAGGTTGCGAGCAGAGGAACTGCGAGGGTCATGGAACAGGGTTCGAATCTGGACAATAGGAAGTAGGAGACCGACACATGGTCTGCTCCTGAAAAAATGCTGGACAGGCCGACAGGGTGAGAGAAGATAATGCTCCGTAAAGAATGGATATGTCTATCCCACTTGGTCAACACCGTCCCGCATCGTCAATTACTTTGTACAAACCAGGGGTTCAATCATGGGTCTGCATAGGTGTCGTACATGGTAATAGTACGAGACCAGCGATACTGCGTATCCCCCTCCCGCTGGAACTTGTAGGGAAAAGAGGGACCCTTGTCGATCTGCTCTTCAGGGCCCCTTCCCCCCTGACAAGGATCACAATCAATGTCGAATCACGTCAGCAAATGGCTGCTTCCTCGGGGGCGATTCCACATTTGGAAGAAGCTATGCCTGTAAGGGCATCGACACCCCTGGCATTGCCCATGAAACGAAGCCCCGACCCGTTTGAGGGCGTCCTTGCAGCAATATGGTCCTAGCTTCTCATTCGAGCAAGGACTTCCTTGCCGTGGGGTCGGTTGCAGCCGATTGTTGCTGGGTCAGCACGCCCAGCCTTGTTTACGGAAGGCAACTCTGACGAAACCGCCAGCCATTGGCGTGTGATTCGGTCCTTCCCAGCCACCAACTGCTCACACATTCGCGACGCGATTTGACACGCCTCGAATTACTCCCATGCCATTTCTCTGGACGAGTCTGCTTCCCAAAATTGCCTTTTTCACATCAGATTTCTTTAAAAAGAAGAACACTGCAATCAAAGAAGCTTTCCTTGTCGATAACAAATCGGCGCTGTTCGCATGATGGTACGTGTAAACCTGGCGTCACGATGGAGTCTTCTCCACATGCTACAACACCTGGACCTTGGAGCTAATAAATCACCCGAATCAAATTCAGGCCATGCCCGCAGGTCATCTGAAGACCTCGTCCCTCGGAGGAGGAGCTGGCGCAGGATTTACCTCCCCACGCAGCTCCCCCTTCCGCCGACCAGAATCTCCCGCGTCACCCTCCCCTTTACGACAGTCCACCCCAACAGCCTCTCCGGTCAAGACAAGCCAAACACACAACGGCTCCCGATTCGCAGCCAGTTCGTCCTCGACACCGAACGGAACCGCCGACAGCCTCACCCCGCGGGGACACGCGGTGCGACCAACGTCAGGAGGAAGCGAAGACACGTACGGGTCACCACGAGGGGCCCAGAGAGCGCCTCTCGCGCCAAGTGCATTGGCGACGTCGGCGATGAGCCACGGTAATGCGCTGTCGCAGCTACAGCCTGCGCAGGTGCGGACGCTCAGGGAGGGCTTCCAGATCCTGGACCGCGACAGTGACGGGTCCGTGAACAGGGAGGACGTTGCCGACATGTTGAATCAACTTGGTATGACTTGAGACGTCCTTGCAGGCAGAATTTCACTGTCTTTGCATGGAACACGGATGTGGCTAATGCTTTGCGACAGGACTACCATCCACTGCCTCAGATGTCGCCCGGTTCTTCCCTCCTTCAGCCCCGCAGACCATCACCCTCGCAACCTTCCTCAACACCATCGCCACCAGCCTTGCCTCTCTATCTCCCGGCCCGGAGCTTCTGTCGGCGTTCTCAGCCTTTGATGATGATGACAGTGGCCAAGTCGACCTGGCGGAGCTTCGTGACGCACTGCTGCATACCGCGCCGGAGCCAGGCGAGAGGGCGCTCACGGCCGCGGAGATTGACCAGGTCATGGCTGGTTTCTCTGGAAAAAGGGCGTTCGGCGGGAAGGTGAAGGGGCCCGGGGCCGGTGGATTCGGCAAGAGGGGGGAGGTATTCAAGTATCAAGAGTTTGTCACGTCCATTGCTGGTGGGACCAATGGCAATGCTCCTCCTGGCGAGGGGGATGAAGAGGCTGAGTGACGAGACGATTTTACGATTCATGAGTATTGCATGGTGCTCGAAGATGATCACGAAATACCCTGGCCTCGCAGAGCATGTCAAGCAGTGGCAGTCGATTCCTACAATCCAACGCCATTCGCTTCAGTATTGACCACACATACAATACCGTTCGCTCTTGCGCCGTAGCCACTTTCATACGGCCCCATTGATCGACTCAAAGGACAGCAAGACAGCTATACCCCCAATTTGTCTGTCGGCTGGGCATGAGTCCCTCCAAGGCTGTCGTTGGACTTAGTGCTCGCAGCTGCGTGCTTTGGGTGCCGGAATACTCACAGCCTCGGCTGAGTGAGGACTTGGCCGAGTCTAGATGTCGTTCGAGGCTACCAACAACTCGACTCTCGATATAGGAGCAGGTTCTCTTTGTTTGACGCGGGGCAAGACGTCGAGTACACATGCTGCGGAAAATCTGGGGCATTTCTGTGCTCAAGTTGTGTTTGTCATGACCGGTCAACACGCAGGTACGGGCACGGGGTAGAAGAGCGAGACTTCGTCCAGGGGTGTGTCCTCGTGCGCATTGTCAACCTTAGGCATAGGATCTCAGTCCATCACATCTCGATCACATCTCTCCCACACACTTGTGAGCACCCAGGAACTCCGTACAAGCTGCGCACCGCGTAAAAGGACAGCATCTGCGGCCCCACGGAAGACTGCTATTTCCAGGGCGTCTTGCCGGACCCACGAAGGGACCAACAGGAACCCATGCTGTGCAACGTCCCCTGGCACGGGCGCTTCCGTCCCAGCCGCAATCTTTATATCGCTTCTCGTGGGGTGGCTTGTTAAAGGCTCAGCAATGACGACGATGCTTGATGATCAAGCCTCCCCCCACCCTCCCCCCTCGTTCGGGAACGGTTGCCCCCGCAGCCCCCGTCAGGCTCTGTAAGACAGTATACCCACATTATGGGCAAAATAGTCACCAGAGATGCGCAGACTGGCCAGGGCCGTCAAGATGCCAAACAGTGGAGATGACGATTGTTGACATGGGAGCCTTATTGGCGCCGATCGAAATGAAGGTGGTTGAGAGCTGCGGTGATGGGCAACGCATCTACCCAGTGTGGGAATCTGAGTGGTTGCGCCATTCTACAGGACGCATAGAATACAATGGAAGATCCAATGAGTGGGATGGGGGCCATGTTCTCTGCCGGGGGACAGCAGCGCGTACGTACTCTCGTACCGAGGCCAGAGACAGGCCTGACGGGCAAGACAGGCAGTCAGCCGACGAGTCTCGCTCCTCTCCGTACAAAGTACCTGGGCTCTAATGGTCTCATGCCAGTTATGTCTGCTGCTTGTTGTTGCTTCTGTTGTGTTCGCCACAGTGTATGTATTGTACATAGTAGCGTTTTCTGCCCTCCAGACTATTTAGACGAACATTGCGCCAACATCTTAGCTTCGGTATTTGCATACAGGCTCAAATCGGTGGGTAGACTGGAGCCGTCTAGCTATTTTGTGACAGATCTGACAAAGAGCCTTGCGGTTGCGGGACGGAAGGGAAGGATAGCGCCTCATCCAGACTTAGAAGTGGATTCTGGATCTGGATCTGGACCTGGGCCTTCGACTCCAGGGCTCGGAATCGAACCCTACAGCAGACCCTCGAACGGAACTCGGCCAGGGCTCCGCAGCCTGACCTGCAGTGCACCTGCCATTGCAACCACCAACTGCGACATCCAGGCTGCACCTCGTCCAGCGACGACGCTTGTCTCCGAACACAGACAAAATCTTCTACTCCCCAGAAACCCTTGCGAGCACTTCGTCCGGTTCTCTTCACAAGTTTCATCCATTTACTGCACATCGAAGTGGAAACCCCAGAGCAAGAGCCTTGTTCTACCACAATCCTGGGCACCGTTTATTTTTCTTATGCAGGCGCAAACATTGGCTTACCAAGCTGACCCTGCAAACCGCCAACCCCGCGCCTGCCAGCCCAAGCAGAGGGGACAGAAGAGAAAGAGAGAAGAAAGGGAAGAAATTTCAAGAAAATTTCAGGAATTCCCGCCGACATAGAAACTTTTAGGAGGCAACGCACGACACGCTCGACAGACTGGGGACAGCACTTCCTTGCCAGTCCCACCCTCCCGAGGCCCATCACAAAGTCGCAACAGCGGGGAGGCTCGGTTTTGGTATTAGCATCGGGCATTGGCCTAATTTTGTTGGAGACTGGATCGAACGACCGCTGCTGAACGGGTGAACCTTGAGTCAAGGAAGGCACTGCCGTAACCCACCCCAGCGCTGCCGTCTGTTTTTTTCGCCCTCCCGCCGACCCACGGCCACGGAACCCACTAGCGTCTTAAGACTGTTTGCCCGATCCGATTTTCGACTCAATGAAGTTCTTCAGCAGCAGCAAGAGACAAACTAAAAAGTCCCAACCGGAGGATCATAAGCACCAGGACCACGACCTGCGCCGCGACCGCAGCCGGGAAGAAGAACATCGTTCTCACTCATACTCCGAGTCCTCCTCGCCCACGAAGTCGACCACAAAGTCCCTGTCCAAGTCCAAGTCGGCTTCTGCCTCGCCCACAAAAAAGTCCGCTAGACCCGCTTCGCCGGCTACTCCCTCCTCCACCGCCGCCGCCGAACCGTCCAAGCGTTCCTCCCGACACTTTGCCAGAGCATCCTCCGACCTGGGCAAGTCCTCCTCCTTCCGCCGGAACAAGGTCGACACCAACACCCATCCGCTCAACCTGCCACCCGACGAGATAAGGCGCCTCTCCGCACTGTCAGCCATGAGCGCACGCGAGTCTGTCGACAGGATGGATATCGATCCTCCTGCCACCAGCTCCGCGCCCTCCTCGCCCACCCAGCGAAAGCAGTCGCCGCCCGCGTCCGAGCCGACGCCAGCCCAGACGCCTCCTCCGGCTACCAATGGCACGTCGTCGCCGAAGAAGGAGGATGCTCCCGCACCTCCCCCTCACACGAGCGACCCGAACAGTCCCCCTCCGACGCCGGCTGACGAGGCTGAGGTCTTCAAGACCCTTGGCAACAAATTTTTCAAGGAGAAGAATTACAAGCGTGCCATTGAGGAATACACCAAAGGTAGGCACATCGATGCGGCAAGGGTACTTCCTAGGTTGATGACAAGGCTAACAAAGACGGATCCCAGCCGTTGAACTGCAACCGGATTCGGCCACTTACTTGGGCAACCGGGCTGCGGCGTACATGGCCGACGGTCGTTACGATGCAGCCCTCGAGGATTGCAAGCGAGCAGTAGATCTGGATCCCAACAATCCCAAGATTCTCCTCCGTCTCGCCCGAATTTACACGAACCTGGGTCAGCCTGAGGAAGCCATGGTCACCTTCCAGCGAATCCGGCCGCCCCCTTCGGCCAAGGATATGCAGCAGGCTAAGGACATGCTGCAGTACATCAAGTCGGCCCAGCAGGGCCTGCAAGAAGGGAGCGGTCCGTCTCTGGTGCTACACGCCCTGGACATGGCTGAAAGGCTGCTCGGCCCTGGAGCACGAAAGCCGAGAAAGTGGCAGCTCATGCGAGGCGAGGCCTACCTCAAGATGGGTGGCGAAAACAACCTTGGTGAAGCCCAGAATGTGGCCACACAATTGTTGAGAACTAACAGCGCTGACCCCGAGGCTCTGGTGCTGCGGGCTCGAGGATTGTACGGCCAGGGCGACAATGACAAGGCACTGCAGGTGCTCCGTATGGCCATCGATTGCGATCCCGATTTCAAGGACGCCATCAAGTGGCTCAAGGTCATCAAGAACCTGAACAAGATGAAGGAAGAGGGCAACACCAACTACAAGTCTGGACGGTGGCAGGCTGCCATTGACAAGTACACCGAGGCTCTCGGGGTGGACCCTGCAAACAAGGCGACCAACGCCAAGATCCTACAGAACCGAGCTCTTTGCTTCAACAAGCTCAAGGACTACCAGAGGGCCATCGAGGACTGTGAGGAGGCTCTTCGCCTGGACCCTGGCTACACCAAGGCCCGCAAGACCAAGGCAAACGCACTGGGCGGTGCTGAGAAGTGGGAGGAGGCCGTGCGGGAGTGGAAGGCGATCGCTGAAGCTGACCCATCTGACACCTCTGCCCAGAGGGAGGCACGCAAGGCTGAGCTTGAGCACAAGAAGGCCCAGCGCAAGGACTACTACAAGATTCTCGGCGTTGACAAGGAGGCTGATGACGCCACCATCAAGAAGGCGTACCGAAAGATGGCTATTCAGTACCATCCCGACAAGAACCCCGGCAATGCTGAGGCGGAATCCAAGTTTAAGGACGTCAGCGAGGCTTATGAGACCTTGAGTGATCCTCAGTAAGTTGTGAAGGACCTTCAAATATCGACGAGAGCATTACTAATTATCAATAAAAGAAAGCGAGCTCGTTATGATGCGGGCGACGACATCGAAATGTCCGACATGTTTGGAGGTGGAGGCGGTTTTGGTGGCGGCGGTGGTGGTGTACCTCTGGATCCTGAGATTCTCTCTCAGATATTTGGTCAGGCAGGTGGTGGCTTTGGTGGCGGCGGTGGTTTCCCCGGAGGTGGCTTCTCCTTCCCTCAAGGCGGTGGTCGAACGCGAGGAGGCTTCCCGGGCGGATTCGGTGGATCAGCTGGCGGTTTTCACTTCGGTTGACATGGGGATGAGGGCGATGACGACAAGAGTTCATCAACATATTCCGGCTCCGATTCTGATGATGAAATCGCTCAGGGGCAGGACAGCAGACGTGAAAAGGGGCAAGACGACAAGGGACAGCGTCGCGACGCAAAATCATGGTGGCGAGACCATGCGGAAGCATCTGCAGAAGCACGCGATCAACAGCTTCAACAGCTCCGCCAGGTGGGAATGGTCATCCTTGCCGCTGTCGTCCTCCTTCCTCCGCAGACTTTGAAACCGCTGGTGTTGGTGCTTGGCGCAGCGTACATGTTGAGGTGTGCCATGCGAAGGTACGGGGCGAGGTGATGATATTCATTGGTCATAGAGCAAACAGACTCTTTTCTCAAGGAAGACAGGATGGGCCACGGGGCGAGGCAGGGCATGACCTGCAGGCATAGACGCCGCCTGCGTTTCTTTTTCCTTCACATGGTTTCGCGCATCGTACAAGGTGCTCTGGCGTTGGAAAACGGTGGTGATCATTGGCACAGCGAGACATGGCAGACCTACAAGAAGAGCCATCGCTTCTACCCTGGTCTCTTGCCGGCGCATGCTTGCATCTAATCATTCAGACTTGTTCTACTATTTGTGCTTGGTTTATACAATAGACGAGATACGGGTGAGGCCAAGCCTGGGAAAATACCAAAACTGCCTGCTTACATTGACACATATTCCAAGTTCGTCTTTGTGAAGCAAACAGTAGTATCAAGCAGACTCGTGCCTGAGATGCTGGCTTTGCTGACTACTATTTTGACCTGCAGTGGGTCTAGCGCTGATCTGACCTGTAGTGCCTGTAGACCTGACCAAAAAGCGGCAAAAGATGAGGCTGATGCCAGGAATCCTGAGCTAGTGACATGGCAGGGATGCTCTGGTGGGGGCAGGTGGTGCTGCTTTGTCCCCAGACTTTTTGGGCCGTTTCTTAGCGTTGCACCTTGCACCACGCAGAAGTGGCCCATGTGTTCACTTCACCTTTGCAGCCTCCAACTTGCAAGGTCCGGCAACGCCTGTCATCTTTGTTAACTTGACCCCTGCCAAATCTTTCCAGGCCACCTGGCATTCAATTCAGACAACCTTCCTTGGGCACCTACAAACTTCAAATTCCCATTGTCCACTTCCAGTTTCGTCAACCCTTTTCCGGACGTACTCCAACACACAGGTCTTGGTCGACGTTCACGGGTCGCAGGTGGCGGGCTTCCTCTTCTTGAACAATTTCCACGGTCTCGCAACCCTCGTTCGTTTTTTTGTTTATTTCTGGGTCCTTGTATTGACCGGAGCTGCCTCTTAAACTTCTTTGCGCCTCGCCGACGCCAGAGCCCTACTCCCCTCGATACCTCGGCGCCAGCCTGGACCACCACCACATGTCCTGCTCACGATGAGCTCCGACTACACATACGGTACGTAGCCTTCTAGCCCCAGCTCTCTTTCTAGCACTGCTTGGCTTGGCTAACATCCGCAAAGATGCCGAGGGCAACCTCTGGCCCTTCTTCGCCTTCACAGTCACGACGATCGCAACCCTCCCTTTGACCTACGTCCTGTACAACAGCTGGTTTAGCGATCCCACCAAGCAGTTCCGTCGGATCCAGTCCGACTACAAGCCCAAACATGCCGACATCGTCGACGCACAGCGGTCCAAGGACCGGAGACAGAGCCGAAGGCCGGTGTTGACCTTCTTCGTGATCCTCGGCTGGGCCATCATGGTGTACACGGCCTACCTGGTATACTACATCGAGACTCCGGTGGAGAAGCGCATTTGGAACCCGTATGATATCTTGGGCATCTCTGAGGTATGCGCCCATCCTTGGACAAGCTGACTGCCGGGACTTCGTGCTGACCAAGGCCACTCTCACATCCAGTCCGCCACCGAGAAGGTCATCAAGCGCACCTACAAGAAGCTGTCCCTCAAGTTCCACCCCGACAAGATCAAGCCCGACCCAACCAAGAACGAGACCATCGAATCATTGAACGACCGCTATGTCGACATTTCCAAAGCGTACCAGGCGCTGACGGACGAGGAGGTGCGCAACAACTACATGCTCTACGGGCACCCCGACGGCCGTCAGAGCACGCAGATCGGTATAGCCTTGCCCAAGCTTATGATATCCGACGGCAACGGAAAGTACGTCGTGCTGATCTACTTCCTGCTGTTCGGCGTCTTGCTGCCCTACCTGGTCGGCTCGTGGTGGTACGGCACTCAGTCCCGTTCTAAGGAGGGTGTCCTGATGGAGAGCGCCAACAGCTTGTTCAAGGAATACAAGCAGGACATCGACGTCGGCGGCGTCATCGCGGCGCTCAGCACGGGCAAGGAGTTCTCCGAGGTGGTAAAGGCCGATAAAGCGGACACCGGACTTTCTAAGATCGAGTCGCGGATCCTTGCGCCTGGCGATGTACAACCACTCGCGGCCGGCTTGTCGGCCAAGGATAGGGAGAACCTGGAGGACCTCAATAGTGGAGTGCGGAGAAAGACGCTGGCTCTGCTGTGGGCCTACCTTGGACGTGTGGACTTGGACGATCCGACTTTGGAGAAGCAGAAGTTCCTGGTTGCGCCCATCGCCGAGTCACTGATCAAGTCCTTCAACGCCATCGTCACCTCATACCAGATCACCGCGCCCATCCTCGCATCGTTCCACGCCGGTCAGCGGATCATCCAGGCCATATCCCCCGAGGCGTCTCCTCTTCTCCAGCTGCCATATGTCACCCCGGCGATCGCCAAGGCCATCGATGGCGACTCCAAGATACCCACCACGGTGCAGAAGCTCATGGATCAACCCGACGCCCAGCGACGCAAGCTCGCTGTTGGGCCTGGACGTCTCTCCGAGGATCAGTACCAGACTGCAGTCAACTTGGCCAAGCAACTCCCCTACTTCCGCGTCGACAAGGCTTTCTTCAAGGTCCAGGGCGAGCGTGTCATTATTCCCTCTTCTTTGGTGCAGCTCGTGGTCAAAGGCCGCATCATCCCCCCTGGTTCCGAGAATGTACCCCAAGTCAACGAGCTTGACCTTGTCGACGTGGACCCTGCAGAAGATGACCTGGACGCCATTCTCGGTCGCAAGAAGCGCACCATCAAGGGAGCTGACGGCAAGCCGGTCATGGTCGGAGATGATAAGCCCATCCTGCCTCCACTTGCCTATGCCCCCTACTTTGGTCGCGAGCACTCCCCCAGATGGCACGTATTTCTGTCGGACTCGAAGCAGGGCAAGATGGCCGTACCTCCCTTCACGTTTCACTCGTTCGACCAGCCCGTGTTCGAGGAGGATGGCAAGACTCCCACCTACAACGTCGTCATGTTCAAGGCCCAGTTCGCCGCTCCACCTAGTCCCGGCCACTACACGTTCGTCATGCACCTCATTTGCGATAGCTACGTCGGCTTCGACACCAAGATGGAGGTGACGCTCGTGGTGGAGGACGCCGCCAAGGCGGCGCAGATGCAGGAGGAGGACGAAATTAGTGAACCCGATGAGGGTAGGTTCCACCCTTCTGGAAAGGCAAAGACCAGGGTCGGATTACAGAAGCTGACGCGTGAAACAGACTCGATAGCCGGCATAATGAACGCAGCCAAGGGCAACGCCCCTCCACCGCCCAGGAGGAAGCCGGCTGCCGCCAAGGACGACGACTCTTCGGATGAAGAGAGCGGCACGGAGGAGGAAGAGGAAGACACGAGCGCGACTAATACGGACACGGAGCCAGAGGATTGAGTTGGGACTGGATCTTCAGGTTGGCAAAGACGGAGTCTCGGTATGATTAGACTTACGCACGTGAGCGGGCGATGGGAGGTCCTTCAGGGCATCAGGATGGCCGCATGATTAGAGATGCTCCTGTTTAAAGGCCATGCCACGGGCCGTTCATCCAATGTCTCTGGGCCCAAAAATGTTGCGCCTGTAGAGAGGCTGTCGTTCAAGGCTAAATAGTAAGGTTCAACGACATTTCCGCCGCCACCTCGTTGCGCCCACCGCTCTATCACCTTCCAGTGCAGGTCTTGTGTGACTTCAGCTTTGAAGCTGCATATTACTTTGGAACATCTTCCTTCGTTCACGTCGCCGAGTATCAGGGAGATGGTTTTGTACACATTCAGCGACCTTTCGCAATTACTAGGTTCCAGGCACCAGGTGCACGTTGCTATCTACGTCTTCGTCCTGTCGCGGGACAGTGACTGTCTGGCTTCACCTCTCTATACCGTCTTACTCTTTGAGGTCCAGTCCTCCTTGATGAAATCCGCACACCTCTCCCCGACCATGATTGTCGGCAACATGGTGTGCGAGCTCGGCATCTCGGGGAAGACGCTCGTGTCCGCGATGCGCAGGTTCCGCAGCCCGTGCACCAGGAGCCGCTGGTCGACGACGCCGGACGTGTCGTCCTTGGAGATGGGACACGAGCACGAGGTGTGCAGACTCGTCGTCGCGACGGTGCGGATGTAGTCGTCGATCTCGTCGTCCGTGACCGTGGCCCAAGTCTTGCCGTCGGACTTGGACCTCGCGACCTCGGCGACGCGCTCGGGGTTGGGGAGCTTCTCCTTCTCCTTCTCCTTCTCCTTCTTCTCCTGCTGCCCGGCCTCCTCTCGGAGGAGGAGGCTCTCGGCGATCGGGACGCTGTGCGCCTGCGGCGGGTAGGCCTCCGCCGGATCCCGGCTCAGCGCGGACGCGGCGAGCCTCTCCGGGTTGTTCCCCGGGGCAAAGGCCAGCGAGGCCGGGTGCGGGTAGCCCGAGCGCTGGAAGGCCTCGGCGAGGCGCATGGCGAAGCGGAGGGCCTTGCGCGCGAGGGGGAAGTCGCGCTCGTCGCGGAGCATCGGGTGGGTGACGCGCGGGTGGGCGAGCGGGCCCGCCGCCGCCGCGCCGGGGGCGAGCTCGACGCGGCCCCGGGAGAAGGGCTGCACGAGGCACACGTAAAAGGTGATGAAGGGCTGCGGGATGGTCCACTTGAAGCAGCTGCAGGGCATGATCATGATCTCCACGTCCGGGACGTTGCGCACTGCCGCGATGTCCATGTTGTCGGCGCCGCTGTCCCCGTCGCGCGCCCGGACCGTCATGGTCTCGTCGTCGAGGGCGCCGGTGCGCGCGAAGATGGTGGTGACGTTGGTGCCGTGGCGCATGAGCCCGCGGCCGAAGATGAGCCAGAGGAGCATGTGCCAGAGGCCGTAGAGCGCCGTCGTCAGGATGTGGATGGACTCCCTCAGGGGCACGTCGAGCTGCACTGGGATGGCGTAGTGGTCTGCTAAGTTCGCCCCGACCCTGGGGAGGTCCCGCACGACGGGGATTCCGTGTGCCTCCAGCTGCGCCCGCGGCCCAAGACCGCTCAGCATCAGGACCTGCGGCCTGCGGTCTTTGTTAGTTGATTATTTCCACAACGGGTAATCTTTAGCATGTCTCGGGACTAGTATTGCAAGTTGCTCTGGAGAGCTCAGAGCGCGAGTTGAAACCTGCTGAAAACGGGGAGAAAGAACAGAGAATGGCACGTACGTTACGAGCGCGCTGCAGCTGACGATGACCTCCCGCCTCGCCTTGACATAGGCATCCTTCGTCGAGCCGCCGGGCCCTCCCTGCACGACGGGCCGAACGTACACGCCTCGGACGACCCCAGCGTCGCCGTCCACGTCCAGGCGAGACGCCACCGCGCCGGTGCAGACCGTGAGGTGGTCGCGCCGCTCGAGGGCGATGTTCTTGTTCAGATAGGCGTGGTAGGAGGTCCTCCTGCGTGACACTGCGTCTATGGCCAGGTCTAGGCGGTAGAGGCCCATGGCAGGGGCGGATGGATCGTTGGCGTCCTTGCACAGCGGCAGTCCGACTGCTTGTGCTGCCTTGTTCAGACTTGGCAGCAAAGTCAGCAAAGCTGATCGGTCATGCCAATAAGCTGCATGAGACTTACTACGTGCCCCATTTGAATGGAGTGTCAAATTGTCTGCAATCGATAGGACCTGGGAGTAGAGGCGGTCAGTTGGTCTCGCAAGCCTCTACTGTGTGTACACACGAGTAATGAAGGGCCACGGCCGTCATGTATCTCATCTGTCCCCATCACTCACCATCATGGCCCCTTGCCTCCGAGTCTGGATGTGCCACCGCGTTCTCGATTCTCTTGAAATACGGCTGCACGCGCTCCCACGACCAGTCGTCGAATCCCATCTCAGCCCACCTGTTGTAGTCACCAGGCGGACCGCGGGTGAGGATCATGGCGTTGAGACGAGAAGCGCCTCCGAGGCCCCAGGCCGACCACAGCTTCGCCGGCTCGTTGTGGGCGTTGGGGATGGGCTCCGAGTAGCGGTCGGTTACGACTTGCCTGCTCCCGTCGTCCTTGAAGGCCTGGCTCGTGAGCGGGTTGCGTGACATGAGGATGTCACCGACTCGACCTCTCTCGATCACCAGCACTGACACGTTGGGGTCTTCCGAGAGGCGTGACGCTACGACACATCCTCCTGTCCCGCCTGGAGGTTTGAGCCATCACCTTTAGCTTGCGTCTTGGACAGGTGCGACGACCCCCGCGGAAGAGAAAACTCACCTCCAACCACGATGTAGTCGTACGTCTTTCCATCGATCTGCGAGGCTTCGACCTCGGGATACGAGGATAGAAATGATAGCATTGTCGATGTTGGCTAAAAATGTTGACAAACTGGCTGTCTCCTGGCTGCATCCACGTGTTTGCGCAGGTACCCTCGGACTCTCACGAAGCCCTCAACAACCCAATGCGTGCCGGAAGGGACAACCTTGTTGATTGTTTTCCCAGCCACTAGCTACGGCACAGTTGTCAAGAAGGAGCAGATTGAGCGCTTTGAAACTGTTGGTTGAACCTTGTTGGCGACTAGCGAATGCTACTTTGGTACATATCCAGGTACCTGGGTACCTTGCGTAAGTACTGTACTTAAGTACCCTCTGTGCCCAGTCAACAAGCAAGCCATTTGGAGACGCAAAAGACTGCTTTCGTGTGATTTCCAAAGTTTTTGATCAGTTCAAGATAATTGCGAAGAGCATGAAAGCGTAAGCAGCAGAATTGCAAACCGTCAACGAACTAGGTCGTTGGCTGTTGGAGAAAATACTGTTGTACTAGTCCTCTGACGTCCCGTACCGAAACACAGTGCTGGCCCGTGGGAGCAAGACCATTTGGTCCTCCGCCTACTAAGCAGCAACAGGCACGACAAACATATCATGGACTCGACATAAAATTACAACTCGTTTGTAAAGTTCCGCTTTCACGTATCAGCACTTGCATCGCGGTTCTTTCCAGCACTATGAAGGCGACCACGACAGAAGTGAAGCCCAAGCACTGTATAGATCCAGACCGAAGGTGCCAGTGGCACACATTTTTCGGCACGACAGTGCTGTGCCAGATGTCATGCCACGAGATGGAGACTCATGAGATGTGATCATGACGAGAAAGATCTTGACATAATTCGCTGTGCTCCCAATACTACCTAGGTATGTCTCATTCTGCCAGTGCCCTTACCGGAATGTAGATACAACTCATCAAGCGTACTTGTAGGCCATAAAGGGGAGAGCATATCATAAAAAAAGTCAGGTGAAGTAACATGTCACCCGTTAGACAAACAATGGCCAAGGATTTCACTCACAGTTTGCCTTTGATCTCGTGGAAGGACCCTCCTCTCCCGGCACCCTGATCAAAGTTCTTTGCACCAGATACCCCCTCCTTCTCGACGATGCCAATGCCCTGGTCGAACTCATACTTCAAGGCCTCCTCCAAGCTCTTCGCCCCATAAGCACTGAAATACGCAGACATTCTGTCCCCTCTCATGCACGCCTGAGGAAACACCAACAGGCTCCTCGCCATCTCCACCGCCTCCTCCACGACACGGCCACGCTCCACGACACGGTTCGCGAGGCCCATCGCCAGGGCCTCCCGCGCGCCGACCGGCCGCCCCGTGAGGATCATGTCCAGGGCCCGCCCGAGGCCGACGACCCGGGGCAGGCGCACGGTCCCGCCGTCGATGAGCGGGACGCCGAAGCGCCGGCAGAAGACGCCGAAGACGGCCGTGGCGTCGCACACGCGCACGTCCGCCAGCAGCGACAGCTCGAGCCCGCCCGCGACGGCGGGGCCCGCGACGGCCGCGATCAGCGGCTTGGTCAGCAGCATGCGCGACGGCCCCATCGGGCCCTCGACCTCGTCCCGCCGCGGGTGTCTGGGGTCCGTCGTGGTGACGGGCCCCACGCGCGACGATAGGGGCGGAGCCGCCGGTTCGGCGGCGGTCGAGGTCGAGGTCGTTGATGATGATGGTGATGATGATGATGAGGATGCATACCTTTTGCGCGTCATCCCGCTCGAAGCTCTGAAAGGCCTCGGCGAGGAGGCCCGCGGTCGCTGCGTTGACGGCGTTGCGGACATGCGGCCTGTTGATGGTGATGAGGGTGATGCCCTCGCTTGACGGCTCATACAAGACGGAGGGCGCGGGCGGGGACGGCGCCATGGTGGCAAATTCTTGGACCGCCTCAAGTGGTTACCTACTTAAGTAGGTATGTGTCGAATCTAGCTTGCGGGCCTCACACTCAATCTTGGTATTCGGGGTGAATGGAAAGTTGATTCTGATTAAAAAACTGTTAAGCCCAAAATTAACTTTACTTGCTATCCGTAGGTGGTGTTGTAAAGACGTCCTGGGATGTACGTCTGTACATGCCGGTCAGCCGAGGCGTGCCAGAGCCCTCCCATTGTACTGGCAAACTCCCCAACCCTAACCGTGGACGTCTTCCGATCAATGACTTCCCCGAACGACCTCGTTCCTTCATCAAACATTGGCCCTGACACAGAAAGGATTGGGCGAAGGTTGGATTGCGTCCGATGCAGATGTTGAAAGAGCCCCATGGTCATGGAAAGATCAAGTGACTATCCTCAAGACTGTTCTGTACCCGCCCTCTTTCAGGTGTCTCCCGCAAGTCGCTCGCTTCTCAACCTTCGTGCCATCTTCCCCATCGAGATGGCATATTTCAGACCCCTCCTGAATTTGGAGAGCCGAAACCTCCTGGGGGCGGAGGAGGTTGAGCATTCGGCTTGGGCGGCGCGGGGTTGGCCTTCGGAGGCGGAGGAGGTTGAGCATTCGGCTTGGGCGGCGCGGGGTTGGCCTTGGGAGGAGGAGCGACTGCCTTTGGGGGAGGTGGAGGATTATTGGCCTTGGCAGGAGGAGGGACTTCCTTGGGAGGACTTGGAGGATTATTGCCCTTCGAAGGAGGAGGGGGAGGAGTATTCGACTTGGGCGGCGGTACCGACTTGGGTGGAGCGTTCGACTTCGGAGGGTCCTCGCTAGCTGCCGGTGGGAACCCAGGGAGCGGTGGAATTCCTGGGATGGGCGGGAGCCCCGGCATGGTCGGAGGAGGAGGAGGGCTGGCCGGAGGTGGTGGCGTGGCGGGAAGAGGGATAATAACAGGAGGAAGTGGAGGGGTAGGAGGAGGAGGAGGAGGAGTATACGGAGGCGCAGGGGCGGCCGGGGGCGGTGGGATCGGGGACAAGGGCGGAGGAGAGGATGTGGTGCCGAGGGTTGAATCCGTCCAATACGCCCACACTCCTTGTGGAAGAGTTTCGCACTGGTTTGCCTCCTGGACAGCTTTACCAGTCGCACATTGTTGGTCACCGCAGACGTAAACCGTCGCACCTTTACGTGGGAGTCAGTCAGCCGATGGCACTTGTGAGGACCATCTGTGGCAGCCCTCAACTTTCGTGGGCGGGACACATACCTGTGCACTGGCCGCTGGCACATTGGATTCCGGCATACGCCAAGCTCATCACCCCGTTCTCACCACCGGTAGGCTCATTGGGTGGGACATTATTCTGAATGGCGAACTGTGTACATGTTGTGTCCCAGTAACTGGATGGAACAGATGTTGTCAGCAAGATGGACTTGGGTCAAACATGGAGCAGGTCGGTCTCACTAATTGACGATGGCGTAGTCCTGAGAGGTCGGAGCGGGACCCACAGAGCCCCCTCTTGGCCTGAACCGCGACCGGCCAGTTGGTCTAGCTGAGGTCGATGCCGGGAAGAGGGTCGATGCTGTGAAGACGATAGATAAGATCGCCGTAGAGACAAACATCTTGACTTGGAGGCCGAAGCTGGCAGTGGTAGACATCGACGAGGGATACCAGTAGTCGGGCAGGTTTTCCGCGTTCTGGTGAGGAAGAAATGAACCTCAGACCATATTGCGCTCGAGAGAAGATCACCAGTATATATATAGTCGACGCTGTACTTTGAACTCAACCGACAGGAACTTTGTATTAATTGCCTTCCACCATGGCTTCCGCCCATCCGAGAGGCTCGTCAATTCAAGATTGAACGACTTGGCGATTCCCACCTGCATATGCAAGTTCAAGCTCACCGCTATGCGGTGCTGCTGATATTCCGATCTCAAGACCCAAAGCTTGGATGTGTAACATTGAGGGGACCACGATGCCGTTCTCAACCTTTGGAAAGTCAAAATGTCCAGGGTGAGCGAGTACACACCAATGACAGCTATGTTGCACAGGTCTCACGCGTCGAGTCAATCCATCACAATCAGCCAGGCCCAAGAGGTTTATTGTGCAGCTACTTGTACATACCTAGGTACAACCTGGTGGTGGGAAGTTAGTACCGAGGAGTAACGAGATGTGTTCAAGATAGGACCTCCCGAGTCGTGCTCCCGAGGTATGCGCGAAAGCAGTCTGATAATTAATAGAGTTAGGGCTCGGTTGTTGCGTGTTTATATTTGCTCTTGGGCTGACGGCCCAGGGCTAAGGAGGTCGAAGAGGACCGAGACTTGGTTGGATCAGGGTGGTTCAGTACTCCGCAGTCTTCTTCAGACGACAAGAAAATCTTAAAAGGTTTGCCCATTACTTAGCTGTCTTACTGCAACTGGACAAGTCTCCTCATCAGACAGCCAGTCGCTGCTCTCATGGGGTCGTCATCCGATATTCTCAAGGCCAAGTAAACATTCACAGTAACATCCGCACCGAACAGGAACATTCTTGTTTCAACGGACTTTCTATACACCTCGACAGCCTTTTCAACGAATCGCCATTGAAGCTCCCGGGTCTTCCGCTTGGACAATTTGGCTTCTTGTACAGAGGAGAATAGCTCTCGAGATTTCCTGACATCTGCGCGGGTAGTGCTTGATAAACCTTGGAAGTTCTCGTTGAACGTGACTTGTGTTAAGCTTTACTCTTGGCGAATCGCTTCTTTCCCTCCATCCAATGTGCTTTCAAAGCCTTGTAATCGTCATCCTCGATGCACCTTCTCCAGACCCCCTTGAAGATCTCGCTGGCATCTTCCTTCTCCTTCCTCTTTCTCGCCTCGTCCGCGGTGCCCCCGGACCACTTCTCCAGCTTCTCCCCAGTCTTCCTCGCGTACTTTCTTCCACCCTTGTGGTTTGCATATCTCCGTGCCCTCGTCATGCCCATCTGGACGAACTTCCTAGCCATGTCCGCCCCGACGAAGTCGTGACGGGCTACATACGATTGGAAGATGGACCATAGGATCCGGGACGAGTTGCGGGCGACGGGGACGGTCCGGAACGCCCAGTACGGCAGGATGAGGCCTTTGTAGGGCTCGAATGAGAGCACACCTGTCTCGCCACGCCCAATCTCGTAGCTGTATCGAAGGGATGGTGACTCCAGGGAAGGGGTCGGAAGTGGTGAGGCTGGCGGGGAGATTAGATCCTGATCCTCTGGCCCCGTCAATCTCGGTTGCTGCCGCCTGCCAGCCATGGCGGGCTTGAGGAGGATGAATTTCCTTGGTTGTCAGCCTGTTGGGGTCCAGAGCGCATGCAGGGTGTGAAGGTTAACACTTGATGTGGCTAAAGCCGGGGTGAACTCCATTCAGAGCATCAAAGGGTGTGTGTGTGTGTGTGACGTCAAGACCCGCGGCGCGCTTGTTTAGGAGGGCTAAGAAACGTTCGCGCCCCGGACTTTCAGCCTGGTCCCACCCACAAGAGACAAGGCTGCCCAATAGGAATCCAGGCGGACAGAACGCCCCCAATGTAGCAATGAAAAGGCTGATGCTGCTGCAACGTTGTAGCTACCTAGTTCCTTATATCTCCCGGAAACCTTGTGCATCCGGATACTCCGACAACTGATTGTGTGAAATTCCAGGCACCGGCAGCATACACAGGTACCTTTGTAATTCAGATACCAGTCAGCCCTGAATAGGGGCACTAGTCCATCGCAAGTAAATTGTTTCTTTTTCATGCATTCGAATACCTGGTCACATCGAAAGGATCTCACCGTTGCATCGCGCGGGATTGTGCCGCATGTTCGTACCAAGTTTTTAGCCCCAATGCGTGCTCCGGATGCCTCTGGCGGCTCGGACTTCGATTGTTGTCATGCAGTCATCAAATCCCCCTTGAAATTTTGATGAAACAATTTTTCACCAACTCGGACTCTGTCGAGAATCCCTTCATGTATGTTGTCTATATACTGAGGTAGGTTCCTGAGGAAATTGTGCGCATTGGACTGCCTGGTGGCTGTTGGATTCCAAGGTTGTTGAAGTTTCGGTCAGTCTGTTGCAGGCTCACCAGATTTGGTCGACAGTACAAGCTCCACCCTAAGCCTTCGTACTGGCTTATTTAGAGCTACCTACTGTATCTGTCCGAACATATTCTACGTCCTGGAGCCATGAGCGTCAAGTACTCTTTCGTTGCAGTAGCAGCGCTCTTTATGTATAAAGTCTGTTATGGACTCAGCTTAATCAAGACATATGAGGGGCCCACTTTCTTTGACAGCTTCTATTTCAGAGATGTAATGATCCATCCTCTCTTCCCTGTTAAAATGATGTTCTTAGACTTCCTATTCTGAATATCGAATCAAAGTCTCACATAGTATCTGATCTTCCGCAAGTAGGCTGCATACTATCACGACCTTGGCTATAATAACAGTGGCGACCCCACTGATGGTACTGTCAACTATCTCGATCAAAGCGCCGCTCAAGCTCGGGGTTTGATCAGCATAAACTCCAACAATCAGGCATATATAGGGGTCGACATGGCCAACCGCATCTCCTCAGGCTCCGGCCGTGACTCAGTGCGCCTCGAGTCGCATGATACGTTTTCCAATATGTTGCTGATAGCAGACATGTATGCATACATACCAGCATCCGTTCCCGGACTGCCTTCTCCCAAAAAAAAAAAAAAAAACAAAAACAAAAAGCCACCTGATCTAACAACGAGCTGTAAGCGCACATGTGCCCGGCCCTGCGTGCGGCATATGGCCGGCGTTTTGGATGTACAACTTCGACGAGGATCCGATCGGGGAGGTCGACATCATCGAGACTGCGATGCTGGCTGAGAACAACACCGTCTCGCTGCACACGTGCGACAGCTGCAGCTTCACCGACATTGGCGGCTTCACCGAGAGGCAATCGTGCAGTCTGGGGGGCACCGACGCCTCTTGCACCGACGGGACGGACTAGTAAGGCGGGATCTCCCGACTCTTTTGTCTTCCTTCCCGGCCCGAAAAAGGTTCGCCTCTCGCTGACTATAGGAACTCTCAGCGACGGCTGTGGCTCCACGGGGACTTCAGCATCGTACGGCGACGGTTTCAACAGTGCGGGCGGGGGCGCCTACGCGACGTACGTCGAACCAGACCGCCTGCGGATCTGGAACTGGCCGAGTGCTTCCGTCCCGCCGTCCATCGCGAGCGGCGCCCCCGACCCGGCGGGATGGGGCAAGGCGTACTGGGACTTTCAACAGGCCAATGGCGGCTGTGCTGTCGGGCAATACTTCCGGGACTTGACGCTCATCATCAACATCGATTTCTGCGGATCCAACATTCCGCAGTCCTGGTGGTCCGAGACGGCGAGTTGCAGCAGCGTGGCGAGCACTTGTGCCGAGTACGTTGAGGAGAACCCTTCGGCGTACAGTGAGGCATACTGGCTCTTCAACTCTATTGCAATATATCAATAGAAAAGTTCTGAGTATATCTGTTGGTAGGGTCTCACTTGGTCGAATAGTGCACTATTGGTTATGCAGTTTATTTGTAGTTGGTGGTTGTTGGAAGGAAGGGAGGCTATTTACGTTGGGGAACGAGGCTACGGAAGGTGGCTTATGTCCCCTTTTGTTTTGCATTAGCCGTAGCTAGCTAGCGCTGGTCCGCGGTAGACTAGTCTTCTAATTAGATAAACATAGGCTTAGTTTTTTCTTCTAGCTATAAATCTACACTAGCAGTTTTTTTCTTTTGCTAGCTGTATAATTATATACTTTTTTTTACTATTATATAAAAATGTTTAAATAGGCAATTGCTTGCTTAATAAGGTTAGCTATATATATATATGCTTTTTTTTCCTATCCTTTTTTCCTTTTCTCCTTTTATTACTTTAGTTTATAGCTTTTTTTATAAATTCTTTTATTTATATAGCTAATTAGTTGTTGTTAATAAGCTGTTTTAAAGCTTAATTAGGCAATGTTTTAGTTATAGCGTTAGCTAGGTTGTTGTTTTTATTAATCTATTTAATTTCTGAGATTTTTTGCTGTTTGTATAATTAATAGAATGCTATTATATTAATTATTAAATGCTTTTTTTTTTATTATATTAAGCTTAATAAGGCATTTA